>CANUEY010693977.1:0-35164 GCA_948099555.1 Croton setiger | reverse complement strand
CTAAAATTGGATCAAATACTTTAACGTATTCAGTTACAGGAACCTGACAACAAGAATTCGAACCAGTACATTTCTCTCCTACTTTCCGTCGAGATTCAGCTTCATTAACAAGCTCAGAAAATGTTCTTGGCAATTCCAAATTTCTCTGGCGGCCACTGGGATAGTCAGTGTCACAACCTGACATTTGCGGCAGCGACGGCGGCGGGTTGCTAATCATAGCACGCGTGTTGCATCCAATTACATTAAACGTATTAGTTCTACCGAAAAAGAAAGGAGTTCCTGTCAAGTTGATAGAAGTTTGTTCCTCATTTGGTAAATCTGGACAGTTGATTGACTTCACTGGACTTTTTACGAGGACGAGGTCGTCAGTAAATGAAATGACTTCTAGATTGATGCTTTTAATAATAGGTGTCGGAGGATTTGTAGATTTGTTGCAAAATATCTCAAAGCTTGGATTATAGTAGCAATCCTTATTCATTCCAAATGGGTATGTAATTTTCAAATCTCCGCAGAAGAAATCTTTGCAGCTGCTCTTTGTGTCTGGTGGCTCTGCTTCTGCTAACCGGAAAATTATAAGAAATATAAGGCAACTTATTGCAATCTCTAATTTTAATTTCACACCCATTTGTGGATAATGGATTATGATAATTGAGTGTCATGCTTAATAAGCTTTTGTTATCATCTATTGTTCTGGATGAACACTAATGTAAACATTTGAAACTAGAAAAAAATAAAAAAAATAAAATCATCACTTATTGACCGATTATTATATTGAACACGCGCACCATAATAGTTTATAAAATATCATCAAATATTTAGTAGTGTTTGGCCATGTGGATTGATTCCCTTTCCGAGGGAAAAGCTACGACACCATTTTTCCAAATTATAAAGATGTATGCGAACTATTATGTTAATCACGTTGTTTTCCATTGCAAGTTCGCATAATGCGAACTATTATGTTAATCACGTTGTTTTCCATTGCAAGTTCGCATACGAGTTATGCGAACTTGCATTAAAATAATGTAAAAAATAACTTCGCATACAACTTTTGCAATTTACAGTAGTTCGTATATATGTTATGCGAAAATCGTATTTCATGTCCACTTTCACAATTTAAACACTCTTTTTGTAAATGAATCTTGATGTTCTTTCTCTATCTACCGGCGAAGAAAAATCAAATCCGACTACATACTATTTTGTCCCTGCAAATATGGCTAAATTTAGAGCAGCCTTACATGGAGTTTTCGTTTCTTCCGGAGCCGGAAATGGACATTTAAAATCCTCAGTTGTAAATGTAGCACCGTGGATTTTAACGATCGGCGACATAAGTACTGACCGGGATTTTCCAGCATATGCAGTCCTTGGAAATAGACAAGTTTTCAAAGGAGTGTCACTTTACACTGGAAGAAGATGGGAAATAAACCAATAGGTCTGGTTTATCAAAATTATAAGCATAACTTTAGTAATTTTTGCGCAGTTAACTTCAACCTGAGCCTGAATTTTCGTAACGTCTAGACCCATATTTGGTTCATGACCAAAGTTGTAATCTGCGATACTGGTTGTAGAACCATCGGCGCAGAGAAGGGTTTGGCTGCGGGTAAGGCCGGTGGGGTTGGGATGATACCGGTAGACTCGACGGCTGTGAAGGTGTTAAATGATGAAAATCACTTTCTGCCTACGGTACTTGTGGGGAGAAAAAGTGGGGAATTCGATAAAGGAATATGTTAAGAGTAATTCAAATCCTACGGTTGTACTCGGATTGCAAGGAACGGTTGTAAATGCACAGCCGTCGCCTATGGTGGCTTCTTCAAGCTCTAGAGGACCGAATCAGGTGACACCGCAAATACTCCTGGGGTAAATATTTTGGCTGCTTGGAGTGGTGTTGTTAGTCCATCTATGTTGGAGGAAGATGAAAGAATGCAATCATAAATAATTTATAAAAGCTGCATTACTAAAAGCAGCACATCCAAATTGGAGTATAAGTGCAATAAAATCAGCAATAATGATCACTTCCTACACCATTGATAACACAAACTCCATTATAAGAGATTCTGCAACTGGCTCATCTTCAAACCCATGGACATATGGGTCGGGTCATATCAATTCAAGAAAAGCTCTCTCTCTTGGCCTTGTTTACCATATTTCGAACCAAGAATACTGGAAATTCTTCTGTACAGTAACAAATCAAACTAATGATAATTGCCCTTCACAATTTAATGATGTGGATGAATTAAATTACCCTTCATTCTCAGTCATCTTTGGGAAGAAAACAGTTTTCGAATACGCTCGTGAATTGACCAATGTAGGTTCACCCATGTCTACATATGAAGTGTTTGTGACTGCACCATCGGGTATAACTGTCGCGGTTAAACCAAGAAAGCTGGTTTTCAGAAATATAGGAGAGAAGCAGAAGTATAGAGCAACAGTTTTTGCTGATAAGAGATCAGTTGGTGGAGTGGCATTTGGTGTCAACATCAAGTTAGGAGTCCAGTAGCGTTTACATGGACCTAAAATGGTTTTGTAAAGCTTGTATATAAATAAAGGCTCATGTTACAGGGAGTGTTTGGTTAAACTATTGTTTAGTTTTCAACTTTTGTCCTTCAATAAACATTTATATTTAGAGTCTGTTTGATAAAACTAACTGTTTAAATAGCGTTTAACTGTTTTAATAGCTGTTCATAGTAGTTATTTATAAAGCGCTAAAAGATAAAGGTGTGTTCGGCAATAGTGATTAAAGTAGTAGTTAGTGGTTTAACTAGTCAAAAAGCTAAATACTTTTTTTCATAGTATTTGATAGTATAGCATTTAAGGTAGCTTTTAGGAGTTAGAATGACATTTTATAAGAAGCCTAACCCTTTGATGTTTAGCTGTTAATGATTTATAAACCATTATCCAAACAGCTAACAACTATTCAAACAGCTATAGGCTACCAGCTAATTTTGCCGAATAGATCCAAAAGCTAAAAACTACATTAGTTAGTTTTTCATAAAACACTACTTAAACAATTAAAAATTATCTCAAAAACTAATTTGTCGAAAGCTACAAAAAATAGCCTTTAGCGTTTTGAAACAACTCCAAAAGTTGTTGCCAAACACAACGTTAGTGGGCGTTTCAAACTCAAATAAATTGCTTTACAAACTCTATGGGATCCCATAAATTTTATGAATTTCGTCACTTATCCATGAAAATCAAAACCATTTGTTTTAAACATACACTCAGATGTTAACACTTTTGCGGATTCTCTTCCAAAGCTTGGTGTCTAAAGAACACCATGATTAGTGAACATTAATCTCATCGTTAGCTCTCCACACGGATTTGGTTTCTAATTTATACTATCTTCCCATCGGAGACTGCTAACAGAAAAACAAGAGAGAAACTTTAAGAACCCAAAAACAGTTTTTCTGCTAAAGATCGGACAGTTTTGTTCTTTGCATCTCGAAAATTCAACAGTTTCAATCTTTCTCCAAAACGCTTCAATTTTGCTCATTTTCGTTCCATTCACGACAAATCCAACTTTCCTAGCAATAAATCAAATAAAACTATACTTTTAAGCACAAATAACGCAAAATTAACACAAATATAGCAATAAAATCAAGTTGAATTTGCATGCTATCATAATCCGAGGATAATCAAGGTCTTACAACAGCCATAGGTGATCTAATCATTGTACCTTAAAGATGTCTGAAGATCAGTCTTTATTTGATGTAATTTATGATTTTGCTTTGTTTTCATCCCTGTTTCGATCAGGGGTTGCATTTGCTGTATAATACCCAACTCCCAGCAAATTTATCCTTACAAGATAAAAGGAATATTTAATTGATGCACAAAATAAAAAATAAATTCATTAATTATGTCAAATCTCAAGTATTATCTTATGTCATTATCCATAATTCAATCTTACTAATAATTGATTGATAAAAGTATTAAAAATGTTTTGATTAATAAAAAAAAATTAAAGGTTAGACAAGGAAGTAAACAAGTCCATTTTCTATCCATTAGGATTTAGGCACATCTTCTTCTTCGAATGAGACTTTTGACTAAAACAACACCATTCGTCGGAGTTCGATTTACCATTATTTTTTTAATCAGCAAATTGTGTTTTTACTTAAATGATCAAATTTAAGTTTATTTAGGACGCGACAAACGAGATTGATTCAAGTGATAAATTGTTTAGTATTCACTTAAAGAAATATTGGATTCGAAATCTACCGTATGCAGCTATTTTCATTAGAAGACTCACCAACCATCGCCCACTATTATCAGGTGTGCAACCCGTGTCGGGTCTAGGTTAATTGGAGCTACGGTAGCTATCTCCACTCGAAGACTGACCCACGATCACCTAACATTGCCAGGTGCACAACTCGGGTCGGGCCTGGATTAATCAAGGCTAAGCCTCGAAGACTGGGCGGGCTTCTAAAACAAAGCTTATTTAGGATACCTATAAGACTCAAATCCCTGACTGCAAAAGCTAGAGGGATCCATTACTCTAACCATTTGAGTTAGATGTTTTTTAGAGAATCAGATTTTTTTTTTTTTAATTCATGATTTATTCCAATTTTTCGTTCTTTCTCCATTTTATGTATACAAGCACTTTTTTTTTAAGCTATGAAATACGAAAGTTAGTTAATCTATATTAGTTTATTAATTTATTACAAATATACCCTTACAACTAAAAATACTACTATTAATTGTAGTTATTAAAACCATTTGTCATTAGACTAAAGGGGTAATTTAACAAATATAAAAAACTGATTACTATAATTATGAAGGTGTATAAAACTTCACATCAATCAATCTTTAAGAATTTGGCATATTATATATTGGTCGCGCCACTTTAGTTGACAACTGTTATTAGCCTCCAAGCAAGAAGAAAGCTATATTTGGCCACTTTGTCCAACCTTCATCCATGGCTAACATTTGCTTCCTATGTTTTCTTCTTCTTCTTCTTCTTTGCCTCTCAGTTCTCTCTGCAACAACTTCCAAACAAGTTTACATAGTTCATACGAATCATAACTCCAAACCAGACACATATACCACTCACCATGAATGGTACCAATCCCTCACCTCCACTTCCGACTCCATTCTCTACACTTACACTACCGCTTTTCATGGTTTCGCTGCCTATCTCGACTCAGAAGAAGCAGAATCACTTAAAAAGCTTGATAATGTTCTTACTGTGTTTGAAGATACTGTTCACTCTCTTCATACAACACATTCCCCACAATTTTTGGGTCTCGATTCAAATTTCCACTTGATCGATGATGATGATGGTGGTAGTGGTAGTGGTGGTGGTGGACGTGAATTTCAAGAAATCGAAAGAGCAGCTCATGATGTTATAATCGGAGTTCTTGACACTGGCATATGGCCGGAATCCAAAAGCTTCAACGATATAGGCTTACCAGAAATCCCTAAGCGTTGGAAGGGAAAATGCATCACTTCCCATGATTTCAATGCTAAAAAACTCTGTAATAGAAAACTAATCGGTGCTTATGACTTTACAAAAGCATACAAGAAAAGAACAAATTCTTCTGAAACTGTTTCACCGCGAGATTACTTCGGACATGGAACACATACAGCAAGCACAGCCGCCGGATCTCCAGTCATAAATGCAAGCATGTTCGGTTATGCTAAAGGCACTGCACGTGGAATGGCAATAAATGCAAGAATTTCTAGTTATAAGGTTTGTGGTGTTTTATATTGTTTTGATGCTGATGTTCTTGCCGGAATTGATAGGGCTCTGAAAGATGGTGTTGATGTTCTTTCTCTATCCATCGGTGAAGACCTATCGGATCAGATTCCATATTATTATACCCCTGGAATTATAGCTAAATTTAGAGCAGCCTTGCATGGAGTTTTCATTTCTTGCTCAGCCGGAAATGATGGACTAAAATCCTCAGTAAGATGTGTGGCACCGTGGATTTTAACCGTCGGCGCTGGGAGTATTGACCGGAACTTTCCAGCATATGCAGTTCTTGGAAATAGAGAAGTTTTCAGAGGAGTGTCACTTTACACCGGAAGAAGATTAGGGAATAAACCAATTGATCTGGTTTATCATGATAAACATAATTTAAGCAATTTTTGTACCACTCTTGACCCATATTTGGTTCGTGACAAAATCGTAATTTGTGACGTCGGTGGAACTACCATTGGCGCACAGAAAGGTTTGGCTGTGCATAAGGCCGGCGGGGTTGGGATGATATTAGTAGACACGACAGCCGTGAAGGTGTTAAACGATGAGAATCACTTTGTGCCAACGGTGGTTGTGGGGAAAAATGCGGGGAATTTGATCAAGGAATATGCCAAGAGTTATTCAAATCCTACTGTTGTTCTTGGATTCAAAGGAACGGTAGTAAATGCACAGCCATCACCAATGGTGGCTTCTTTTAGCTCTCGAGGGCCAAATCCAGTGACGCCACAGATATTAAAGCCGGATATTATAGCTCCTGGGGTAAATATTTTGGCTGCTTGGGGTCTTGTTAGTCCAACTTTGTTGGAGGAAGATGATAGAATTGCAGAATTCATCTTTTTGTCAGGTAAGTAAACATCATACTTGAATACTTGTCTAAATATTGACAAACTCCATTAAAGAATATAATCAAAGGTTGCTATATAAACTCCATTTCTGAAAAAAGAAATATTGGACATGATCATGACCTTTAGGCAGCATTACAACAATCTATTGGACCCAGTACATGATGAATTTTCAGACATTGATAACTGTTGGACATGATCATGATGTATAACTTGTCTGAAATTTCACAGTTGATTGCTAAACGAATTCACAAAAAGATGAAAACTACTGTAATTATAAATTCATGAAATTGATTTTTTTTTTTTTTTTTTTGTTTTTTTTATTAGGCACATCTATGTCATGTCCACATGCAAGTGGAATAGCAGCATTACTAAAAGCAGCACATCCAGATTGGAGTAGTAGTGCAATAAAATCAGCAATTATGACCACAGCCTACACCATTGATAACACAAACTCCATTATAAGAGATTCTGCAACTGGTTCATCTTCAAACCCCTGGGCATATGGGTCAGGTCATATCGATCCACGAAAAGCCTTCTCTCCCGGTTTAGTTTACAACATTTCCAACGATGAATACTGGAAATTCTTCTGTACAGTAACAAATCAAACTAATGATGACTGTCCTTCACAGTTTAATGATGTCAGTGAACTAAATTACCCTTCATTCTCAATCATCTTTGGGAAGACGACGGTTTTTAAATACATTCGTGAACTTACGAATGTAGGTGCAGCCATGTCTACATATCAGGTGTCTGTGACTGCACCGTCGGCTATAACCGTGAGAGTTAAACCAAGAAAACTGGTTTTCAGAAATGTAGGAGAAAAGCAGAAGTATAGTGCAACATTTATGTCTAATAAGAGACCAGTTGGTGGAGTTGCATTTGGTTCAATTACTTGGAGAAATGGTCCACATCAAGTTAGAAGTCCAGTCGCATTTACATGGATATAAAATGGTTTTGTAAAGCTTGTATATAAATAAAGGCTCATTTTTTGGGGGTGTTTGGTTAAACTCCTTGTTTTTAGCTTTTAGTTGTTAATCTACTTTTAATTTTTAGTGGGTGTTCGACGTTGTTTGTACTTTTCGCCTTTTGGCTTATAGAAAGCACAACTTTGCTGCTGTATAATAACAGCTTAAAAGCCAAAAAAAAAAAAAAAAATGGACAAACAAGTAGATGACAGATTTTTAAGTTAAAAGTACTTTTAAGCAATACCAACACCCACTTAAGCTACTTAATAAAAGTTAAAAAACAGCAGATCCTAACTTTTTTTTCTAAGTGCTTAAGAGCTTACACAAACAGGTCACTTCCATTGCTTAGGAGGTTTGTCCATATTTTAAGCCTTGACAAACACCCTCTTAGTGACTAGTAATCAAGTTTGGATATTGGCAATCCTTTCTTAGAATTATTATACACTAGCATAAGTCATTTTTCAGAAATTATGAACATGAGGAATAATGAGGGATTCTCAAAGACATGAGTGTTATTATTGCATCAAAATAAAATACTAGAATAACTGGACTTACAAACTCAAATAAATTGCTTTAGAAACTCTGTAGCAACCAATCTCCCTCGCGTGTTTACCGACATTTTCAAATCACTTATCTCTTTGTCAATATCCTGCATTTCAAGAAATGATGAAAAAGAAGCACATAATGAGTAGAATTCCCACATTGCAAGTAAAAAAGGTACTCACTCCGTTTGATTTACTTAGAGAAAGGAAGGAACACTGAATTTTTAAGTCAAGCTCAAAATTGCCAATGAATTATCCATAATACCATTACAGTAGAGTTGATGGAGAATTAACTTGATTTTTTGATACCAAATTTCATTAAGAGTATTACAATAATTTTACACACAAACTAAGCATTCTCATTTTACCTAAGTGGAAATTTCTCTATTTAAATCGACAGCCAAAGTTGGAAATTTTCTCTTAGTAAATCAAGCAGAGGGAGTACTAAACAAGAAAGACAAAAAGCCTAGAAAACCAATCTCAAAAATAAAATCATATGGATTCTGAATCTCACACATATTCAACTAAAAACTAATGATGGCAAAAATATAATCCTGAATCTGAGCAGCAGAAACCAGCAAAGAACTTTATGTGACCAGTTTGGTATGTTTTGAGTGGGAAAAAAAAAGGCAAGATTTAGTAAGGAACCTTGCAAACCATAATAGAACAACATCGGAAATCAGGTAGAAAGATAATTGATAAGGCTTAGTAAAAATTCTTACTTCCACAAATTGCACAATGAAGTCTATAAGTTTTTGTTTCTGCATCTCCTCACAGTGGTAATTTGTGATGAGAAAGCTAATGTCATAACCCTGCTAAGCGAAACACCAACATTAATAATGAATATCAATTAGTACATATCTCAGTATTACAAATAACCTCTTCAAAATTAAAGGTTAACACTTGCATGCCACCCTTAAGGTTGTTGAAGGAATCAGGCAATTGAGGTATTTTTCTCAGCAATACCAAAGCAAAAGAATTTCTTTTCCCATGCTTAGAACCCAATACCTCAGGAAATGATTTACCTAAGGAAAATACTTGCCTATGCCAGGTCTATGAGATCACTCATGGACCAAGCCAGTAACAAAATATTGTTTTCTTTATTTTGCCCCTTTTTTTCTAGTAAAAGACACTAACACTCTCGTTTCATTTAAAAACTAGTTTGCCTCTTTTATTGGCTTCATCCATTAGAACCATCTAGTTAAGAATTCTGAAGTAGTAGACAAACTTTCTTTTGACAAGAAAAATGAACTTAGAATATAATTTCTTGTTTTGGATCATTGAGATAGGACCAGATGTACCTGTATAGGCTTTCTCCTTAAAACCTGAAATGCTTCTGCCCTCATTGACAAAAATCTAAGAAATTTTTTAGTCAGAATGTTTTCTAGTTCATCCGTCTGCTTTACCTATACAAATTGGAAAAACATGAATGAGAAGAATATCAAAATTTCATGGATGTTATTGCAAGATATCGATGCCAAATTATGGTGCCACAGCTAATAGGAATGTTAAATGATACTATAAATTATCAGAAATTTATGTCTTCAACTTGAGGTGGCACAGTCGGTAAAAAGGCTAGCTTGATTAATAGAGAGTATGGAGCTAATTTAGCAGAAAAATTCCTTTAACATAAATGATGAAAATTAACCACAAGCACCAACAGAAAAACAAACAGAAAACTGGGAAATGTTTGGAAAGTAACGTGATCACAAAGTCTAAAACAATGAATATAAAAAAAATTACTTGAACATAGAAACTAATGTTCCCATTTGAATTTTCTCAAAAAAAAAAAAAAAATGTTTCTCATTTGAAGGTGGTTAAATGTGTGAACTTGATCAAACAGAAAATAAAAAGGGTCAATTTAGCACAAAATATTCTAATTTAATAAGAGAAACAAATTGCCACAGGCACCCAGTGCAACCAGAAAACAGGGGAACCATCTAAAAAATAGAAAGGAAATTGTATGGGAGCAGTAGCTTCAATAAAAGCAGTATGTTAACAATTCAGAGACATTTTCACCCATTTATAAAACCAGTCATCACTTATCCAAACCTGAAGGAACATGATAAGATACATATAAAAATTGAGTTATCAACTCTCTTGAAGTTTAGCATGAGTGTAATTTATGATGCTTAGCCTAGTGGTAGAAGTGAGAGCCTAGCATATCTGATTTTCAGCTCTAGCAGTGCAAAGTGGACATCTCGATGCATACGTCTAATGAGCTCACAATTAAATTCCATCAATGGGATCTTAAGCTTTGCTGAATATGTGAAGGGCACATCACATTTGATCAAATAACAAGAAGCACTTGTATACTTATGTAACATGAACATGAAAAAAAAAAAAAAAAAAAAACTCCAGGTATCATGGTGCATGGAGATATCCATTTTATAAGAAAAGATAAATAAAGAACCTTTTCAACAACTATTATAGCACAAGCAATTAGATAGAAGTATAATTATTATGTTCAACATACCTTAAGGCTTATACGGAGTGAATTAATTGAAGTTTCTATAAAGCATTTTTCAGCCTCATTTCGACATATCAAAATCTGTAAAATCATTGGACAAAATTAATGGAAGTCAGGATGCAAACTGAATATATGCTTTTAGCTGAAAAATGTTGAGATAAATGGACGAGAATAACAAAATATTAAGCACTAGGCATAATACATCACATAAAAAACTCCTAGAAAACAACCAACATTAAAAAGGTTAAAGAATCACATCAAAAGACTACTTGTTTACCCTGTGATCAAGAGAATTTATTAAGTTGTGAAAACAATGCATTAGAACTTTATAACTTCGGCAATACTTTAAATCATGATAATTTTGTAAGCTCCCATCATTAATTTAACTAAAGCTCATGTGAAACCAACTACCTCCGCTACTAGAAGAAAACTGTGGTCACCTTTTGAAAAGTGCATTAATGTTTCAGTAGCAAGAAGTATTCATTGTTCTAATCTGGGCAACAGACAGACACAGAAGTTATATATTTGAGGGAGGGAGGAAAAGGAGCATTGTGGAACAAATTCAACAGGCCTGAAACTGATATCACTAAGAATCTTTCAAATAACAATCACAATATGTGGATAATTCATTACATACAAGAACTCATGCCTATATTTCATAACGACAAGATAATTCGTTCTTACAGGATTTAGAAGAAGTTCAGGGCTTGTCCTGCAGAATAAAAGAAAAATAAAACATTACAAATTCATTGCAGCAACATTTCCTAGAACCCAGAAACAGAACTAATAAAAAAAGGAGCTACACAAGAAGTGACAAACCTCAGAGTATACAAGATAATGACAAAATCCAAAAAGCCTAAAAACTACAGAAGCAAAAAAGTTACATATTCATAAAATTACATAGGGAACTTACTTGAGCTCAACCTCTGGTTTGTTATGCCTTTCAACTTCTTGACAAGGAAAGTTCTGAAAGCAATAGAATCACCATTATTAAGATCAGCTAAAAATTAATTTACCTACAACAGATAATAATAGTTTTGGAAAAAAAAAAAAAGAAAGAAAACTGACAGCAAAATGAAAATTAATCATATACCTGCAGACAAAGAGCAGCCTCAAGAGTGTTCCTTATGCAAGTCAAATACAACCTCAATGTATTTGCCTTTTTAAGATTCAATAATCAAAAGTCATTATTTTGCTAAAGAAACTAAAAGGAAAAAATAAGCGAAAAGAAAAAAAGCCTCAGAGTGTTTCTTGCTAAGCTCTTACCATGGAAGTATAATTGATAATGTGGGAAGATTATTGTGACTGTGCTTAGAACTGATGATTGTTGTGATTTGATTGATCTTCGAGAAAAGAAAAGAATTGAAAAATAATTAATTGTTCATCATAAATCTGTATAGAAGAATTTGTGAAGAAATTTGAGGTTGAATCTCAACTCTTGAATTGCATTTGCATGAATTATATATATATATAAAAGAAAGAAACTAGAAATGATCCAACAAAAAGCAAAAACCAAATTGAACAGATCCCATTGAATCAAAAAATTCCATAAAATTGAAAAAGTACCTTAAATTCGTGGGCTGAAAGAAGAAATCGATAGCAGAGACGAATGGTAAAGCTCTTAGAAATTAGAACTCCGGGAGGAGAAACGGAGTAGTTTTGATATGTTGGTTCGAAGCTGGCTCAGTGGCTTTAGAGCTGGTTCAGAAAATAGCGGCTAAGCTTGTTTAAGCCAAGCACAAACTCATGTTTACTATCGGTATAATTACAATTATGTCCTTCAATTTTAGTGTATTAATTAATACTACTAGAGCAGTAAAGCTACAAACGAGCCGAACTGAGTATTGTGCTGCTCGAGCTCGGCTCGTTTAAAATTTCACGAGCTCGAGCTCATGTTAAATTTCACGAGCTCGAGCTCGGCTCACGAGCTTGGCTGGTTTTGAAACTCGAGAGCTTGACTTGTTTTAGGCTCGTAAACTTGATTGTTTTATGTTGCTATTCGAGCTCAAGCTCGCAAATAAGCTTGAATTCGAGCTCATCTGGAGCTTGAGTTTTAGCTCACAAATAAGCTCGAGCTCATTTCCCGCTGCCATTCGAGCTCGTGTTCGAACTCGTTAAGAGTTAGTCAAAAATCAAGAAAATTCATTTTTAATATGAAAATATCAATTTCAGAGAAATAAAATAACAAAAAATGAAGTGGAGAGGTAGGTGACTTGACTGAAACATATTTTTTGATTTGGTACCAAAATTAATCGTTTTGATAAGCTCACGAGCCGATTAAACGAGCTAATCGCGAGCTTTTTTAACCAAGCTGTTCGCGAGTCTAACTGCTCAGCTCATTTATTAAACGAGCCTAAATTTTCGGCTCAAGCTCAGCTCGTTTATTATCGATCCGAGCCTCGAGTCGATTTTTTATCGAGCAAACACCGAACCGCTTACGAATGACTCAGCTCGTTTGCAGCCCTATAGAGCAGCTCTATTCCAGGAAATTACTTCAATATCGTCAAATTATGGGTTATATTCATGCAAAATTCATTAATGGTGTGAAAGTATAGCGGTCTTATAACAATCACACCAAAATTACATGATGAAATAATAACATTTGTTAAATTTGAGTGACTAAATTGTAATTTTATTTATTAAACAGATTTCGCCAATTGTCAATTAGATAAAAATTGAGGGATTTAATCGCAATTTTTCTATACATTGCAATTTTTAGCATATAAACCCTAAACCCTGCATTTTCTGAGATAATCGTTAACATCACTCCTTCCTGCTTAAACCCAAATCTTTCGATGGCGCTCTCGAAACCAACATTGCTCGGTCACCTTAAAACCCTAGCCGTCCACCACCACTACCGGTTCCGCCACCGTAACCCTCCTTCTGTTATCTCTCTTCGTTTCCTTTCCTTCACTTCCTCAGAAGAAGCTGCAGCAGAACGACGTCGTAGGAAACGCCGTCTTCGTATCGAACCTCCACTCTCTTCTCTTCACCGTTCTCAACAGCAACAACCCCAAACTCAGCAAATCCCTAAACCTATTCAAAACCCCAACGCCCCTAAACTTCCCGAACCAGTTTCTGAAGTCTTGTCCGGCAAAAGGCACGACCTTCATAATCGGATTTTAACTCTAATCCGTGAAAATGACCTTGAAGAAGCTGCGCTTTTTACCCGCCACTCTATATATTCCAATTGTAAACCCACCATTTATACTGTCAATGCTGTTCTTAACGCCCAGCTCCGGCAGTCGAAGTACTCCGATCTTCTTTCGCTTCACCGGTTTATTATTCAGGCAGGTGTGGCTCCTAATATTATAACTCACAATTTGATTTTTCAGACTTATCTTGATTGCCGGAAGCCAGACACTGCGCTTGAACACTTCAAGCAGTTTATGAACGATGCCCCTTTCAATCCTTCTCCTACTACTTACAGGATTTTGATTAAAGGGTTGGTGGATAATGGGAAACTTGAAAAAGCTTTGGAACTGAAAGAGGAGATGGTAGAAATTAAGGACTTCTCGCCAGACCCAATGCTTTATCATTATTTGATGGTTGGTTGTGTTAGGAATAATGATGCTGATGGGGTTTTCAGGCTTTTCGATGAGTTGAAAGAGAAGATGGGCGGGGTTGTAGAAGATGGGGTTGTTTATGGAGCGTTGATGAAGGCTTATTTTATGAAGGGAATGGAAAAGGAAGCTATGGATTGTTACGAAGAAGCTGTGCCCCCTTGCAGTCCGACCTTGATATCTGGAATGCGTTCGAAGCTTAAGATGAGTGCTGTTGCTTATAATTCAATATTAGATGCTTTGTGCAAGAATGGAAAGTTTGATGAAGCATTGAAGTTGTTTGATAGAATGGTACAAGAACATAATCCACCTAGAACTTTGGCTGTTAATTTGGGGAGTTTTAATGTGATGGTTGATGGGTATTGCGCACAAGGGAGATTTGAGGATGCAATTGAGGTTTTCAGAAAAATGGGTGATTATAGATGTAATCCAGATGTATTGTCATTTAATAACTTGATTGATCAGTTGTGCAAAAATGGACTGTTGGTCAAGGCCGAGGAAGTTTATGGGGATATGGATGGAAAGGGTGTGAAACCAGATGAGTATACTTATGGTTTGTTAATGGATTCATGTTTTGAGAATGATAGAGTTGATGATGGGGCTGCATACTTTAAAAAGATGGTGGACTCAGGACTAAGACCTAACTTAGCTGTTTATAACAGATTAGTTGATAAGTTGGTTAAAGTGGGAAGGATTGATGACGCTAAGTCATTTTACTATTTGATGGTGAAGAAACTCAAGATGGATAATGCAAGCTATAAGTTCATGATGGAAGCTTTAGCTGATGCAAAAGATATGAATGAGATACTTAAGATGGCGGAGGAAATGCTGGATGATGAGTCAATTGAATTTGACTCAGAGTTGCAGGAATTTTCCAAGGAACTATTGGGAAGGGATGGAAGAGCAGAAGAGATAACAGAGCTTATGGAAAGAAAGGAGAGGGAAAAGGCGGAAGCTAAGGCCAAGGAGGCTGAGGCAGCTGAGGCTGCAAAAAGAAGTGCAAAAGCTGCTGTTGCATCTCTGCTTCCTTCTAAGTTGTTTGGGAACAAGGAAAAAGATGAAACAGACTCTACAGGAACTGCCACAGAAAAAACAGGAACTGTTGAGGAAGCTACTATCGTAGGGAGCACTACTGCTGATATGAATTCGACTGGAGAGGCGGAAGCTAAAAATGATGCTACAGCTGAGCAGCAATTAAGGTCTTGATTCAATAGTTCATGAGATGGTATATCTTTTGTGCTGTTCTCTTTATTCTTGTAATTAAAAATGGTAGTAAAAGATGGTTGGTTGTGGAGCTAAATGGATATTTTACCCACTTCTCTCCGATAAGCTATGTAATAATTTTTAAAGACGAGCATAAAAATTTTATGTGCCATTTTTAAAGACTTGTGAGCAAGAGAAATTTATGTGCCATTTTTGTTGGGTTGTGCCATTTTTGTAGGTTTAGAGAGTAAATTTATTGCTGCGGACGTGTTATGTTTTTTTCTGCTTTTTTATTCAATCATTTAGAAATTTGGTAATCTTGTTTCTGAGTGAATGCTGATTTTGGTGTATCTTTGTTTCATCTGACCCGTAATTACCCATAAATAACTTATGAGGTTTTGTATTTATGATCTGGAAAGATTCCTAAGGGAGAAGATATCCAAAGTCTTGATATTGCGGATACTGTATCTGCTGATGCTGCTTTTGGATTTGATTATGTGATTGTTGATTACTCAAAATTATCTGATGCTTGACAGGATAAGAGGGTGGTCATTGAATTCTGAAACAATTAGCAGGATATGAAGGTGATCACTAGATTTTGAAACAAAGTTTACTTGATTTTGCATTTTGTTTTAGATACTTCGGAAATAAGTTCTGAACTGGGTTGTTGTAATAGCTAGGAAAGTGGTCTATCTGCAGCTGATAGCATTGAGTTGGTTTGTTATTGATACTATCTGTTTTTGATATTGACAATTGCTGTCTTGGACTCAAATTCTGGAGTGAACTCTTGCAATGTACAGATAAACAAGTTCTTAAGATTCTGCATTTTACAGGTCACTCATGTTTATCACATCTTTATTGAACAATAGTGCTCAGTTGAAGTTGAATTGCATCAAATGCCCTTGTCATAGACTTGTTTTCAGCCACTTGCTGTATGTTGCTATTGTGGGTACTTTTGGTAAAACTATCAGTTTTAGTAACAGTTAGTTGCTTATAAGTTATAGTATAAAATTACAAACTCAAAGCTACCTAAAAAGCTTTGAATGCTACAAAAACAGCTACTTTAAACAATAGGTAACAAAAAATTCTGAACACAAGTTGTGTTGTCTAGTTGTCCCTCACAAGCTGTTGTACTCTTCTCCCTTGCTTAGTTTCAATAGTCCAACCTTAATGATAAAATGCAAAATGTCTATGGCACTATCATTTTCTGCACTTCACTAACCAAAATAGTGTCAGGGCAAATCTTATAAGAAGGTTCACAATACCTTCTGTTCTATTGATTTGGAGTTCTAGGGTTTCTTTTTCGATATTTGGACTCAATTCAATGTTTATTTTAAGAAAATTTACAGGTTGGGTGGCTGTACATCTTCTAAAGATAAAATTCAAACTTGAAGAAAGAATCACGTCTCTGCTTTAGAATTGTTGAACACAGACTGAAACTTTGCTCCAGATTCAGTCCCACTTTCTTTGATGATTCCATGGCTGCTAGCACTCCTTTCTCGTCTAACATCTAATAAGACTGGGTTCCAAGTTCCGATCGTTTCACAGATTCCTGCATCAATACCTATCGCCTGCATCGTTAGAAACAGAATTTCCGATATTGGTTCATTAGCAGCCAGTTCCTTCTCCATTATCGCAATAAGAAATAAGCATTTTCACAAACATCCCAGAGATCAAAATCTCATTGCGATATCATCTTGCAATCATCTAGAAAGATAAAATGTGAAACATCCGCATTATGGAACTAAACTTCATATTGTGCAAGAGAAAGTGAGGATTTAAGCCATGTTAGAAATAATATTAACACTTCAAGAATTTGACTGCAATAGAACCTACAAAGAGATACATCCTTCCATTTCAATAAAATGGTCATTCTACAACAACATTTTAAGACAACAAACCTGCATTTTCCAGGTCTCACTAACTACGTTATGGTCAGTTCTAATCTCGTCCCATTATTCTACAGTTTTCCATAGATCATTTCAGTATTCTCAAGACCTTCAACATAAGAGATTCACAAATGCAAGTGGGTTAAACAGAGAATCCCAATCCTCACTTTAAAACTGAGGACTGAGCCAATTGTTGTAGCTGATGAACAACATGAGACATTCTCGGACGCATTGAGGGAACATTTTGCGTGCAAGCATAAACAAGGTCTACAACCTTTTGAATCACACCAGCTTCTGGAATTTCTGAAGAAGATGAAGATATGAAAGGATCCAAGAGCTCAGGATAGCGATGAGCTTGTACCAATGGTGTGGCCCACTCAAATATACTTTGCCAACCAACTGAATCCACCGCTTGTGCAGGCCTACGCCCGGTCACTATTTCTAACAACAGCACTCCAAAGCTATAAACATCGCTTTTTGTTGTAAGCTCGTTTCTGTAAACAAATTCCGGTGCAAGGTACCCATATGTGCCACCGGCCATCACTGTTCTCTCGTGCATCACTTCCCATGGGACAAATTTAGACAGACCAACTCCCATTAAGTGTGCTCCAAACTCTTCATCAAGAAGGACATTACTTGCACGAATATCCCTATGCACGACATGCGGCTTTACCTTGTCATGCAAGAAACTATTTAAGAAGAAAAACCAGCAATAACAAACAGTTAGTATCTGCCATAATGGTCCATTGATTGAACTTAATCAATTCATTGTATGCAGCAAAGTTTAAAAAAAACAATTATTTTGACGCTTACCAATAGTGTTCCAAAAAACACATCCAGTAAAAAAGAAAAGAGGAAGACATTAGTTGAAGATGGCAAAAGAACTTAAATCATTAAAAGTTATCGAGAAGCCATTTTCTTGTTTTTCAATGACAAAAAACTCAGAAAAAAAAAAAAAAGAAAAAACCCCTTAAAATATATGCAAGCAAAGCAACGGTAATATTTGGATCCTAACAATACACAAGCTTATAATAAAAGTGACAACAAGCATTTGCAAAATAAGTAAAAAATCTCAAGGATATACATACGCTATTCCTTGAGCAAGCGTTGTAGCTATTTTCATTCTCATAGCCCAATCCAAGCTCCTGCCTCCCCTTGGAATGTGGTGTAGCCATCTATCTAAGGGTCCATTAACTATGAACTCATAAACAATGTAAAGGTCACCATGATCATAGCAACATCCTTTAATAGCCACTAAATTTGGATGGTGAAGCCTCGCAACCCTTCCAATCTCAGAATAGAAGTCTTTCTTTCTTTGAAAACTGGATCTTTTCAACCTTTTAACCGCAACCCTTGATCCATCAGGGAGAAGTCCACAATATGTGCCTCCCGTTTTTGCATCACCAAGAAGGCGGTTTCCTTCACTAAAATTCTTTGTTATTGACCTCATTTCCTCATTAGTGAAGACTTTCCATGATGGTGGGACTAATGAAGAGGCTGCTGGATTAGATAATTTTCGGGACTTTCTACGTTTCCTGCTCCGCCTATAGGCAAGAAGCCAAATCACCACAGCTAGTGTAGTACAGAGAATCAACCCACTAACTACAGCAAGGATGATGAGATATTCCCTATGGCAGTGCATGTGGTAACATTTCTTCTCTGTTAGTGGAGAGAAAAGGGAGAAATTTAGAGATGTTTCTCAACACCTATAAGTTGGTCAAAACATGTTATAAGCAGTTACGTGTTACTTAAAACTTAAATTTTACAATATCAGTAACTTAAAAAAAAATAGATTTTTCTAACTTATTAAAATATAAAAATAATCTCCTTATAAAGAGATGGAGTTTGACCAATCAAAAAACCATAATGGCCTTAGTTATAACTTTCAAAAAACCAGAATGACCCCCACTAAGATTTTTTAGTGATTTTCACTGTTTTAGATCCTTATAAGCTACTTATAAGTTTAAAGAAACACTTCACAGCTACTTATAAGTTACTTAAGTTAACATTAAAGACACAATTTTTAACTTATTTTTACAACTTATAATTTAAAAGTAACTTATTAAGTTAAAAAGCAAAATTTAGAGAAACGCCCCATAAAAAGAAATGAGGTCAAACACTTTTCTTTGAAGTGACAAAACAACATGCTGCATTTCCAAATAACCAAAACTTAAAACATAAAAAAGCATGCAACTTCATTATCTACATAGAATTATGGAGACGTACCGGCATCTAGCATGCAAATGAAAGCATGGGATTTGTTGCATCGCTCTTCCAGAAGATATGCGGTCCCATTATTCACTATGGTACAGAAATCAGCTGTATTATTGCGGCAGGACAAACTGGTACAGTTCGAATCAAAAGATGCTTTAAAAAATAATGAAGCGTTCCAATAAGATGTGTTATCAGACCACTTCCAATGCAAACCCGGACTCGAGTTGGTAACTCTTCCTCCAACCCAACAGCCATTGACAATTTGGCTGCAGATATGCCTACTAAAGCTTAGTTCTTCAGAAGATGTTAGTGCTGCCAAATGTCCACCATACCTTCCACAAAGTGCTTCTGACTCGTCCCATGACAAGGATTTTTCTATATATCTCAAGCACTTATTCTTATTTGGGGTGATATCCCAGCTAGAACGGCACCATCCTGTCAACCAGAAAAATCAAGTTTAAATATGGTACATCACTTTAAACAAACCTATGCAAGTTCCAATGATAATTGAAGCTCATTTTTGCTACCTCTGGATGCAATGATTAGAAACATGAGATCCCACTTGATTTTAGATCAAGTTTTGAAATGAACTTAGCCCATTGTTCACTTATAACATATTATTATATATAGAAAATTTAATATCAAAACAGAAATAGAAAGAAAACTGATTTATGTATTTCTTCATTCTACATTCTCCAATGAGGATGAGCAAATTATCCAATTTTACCCCAATTAAGATTCCAAATAAACCTGTTGCAGCTATTCTCAAGTAACATTTGGAATAAGTACTTCACATTTCAATGAAAGACTGAAATTGAATCTCTTCAGCCCCGACGTCCAATCCCCAGTAGAAAAATAAAATCACATTTTAATTAAATTATCAAAAAGCTCTAAGCATTTCCAAAGCAAGAAGGACAAAACTATACACACCTTTACTGCTTTCATTCTTGGAAATTACCACTGAGCCATGAACATTGTTATTAGATACCTAAACTAACCAAAAATGAAGATTCAGAATGCAAATCACAGAACCATTACTTCAGTTCTTATTTAAAAATTCCATAATACAGAAAGAAAAACATTTGGAAACAGTTAGAAGTTCATGAACTTACAGTTTCAGAAACCACCAGCTGGGGCACAACAACAGCAATCAAAAGCAACCAAATTTCTAGAGGTACAAGTGTCGATTCCATCATTGTTCTTCCCCTACCAAAATATATTAATAATAATTAGATATAAATATATACAAGTAATTAGTGAGTCTAACAACTAAGAATTCATAACCCAGACAAAAAAAAATATATACTTTTACAAAATTTAGCAAAAGAACTCAACTTTACGAAATTTTTAGCAAAAAGGGAAAACAAAACCCTAACTTTCTGTTTGGTGAAGAAGAAAAGAAAATAAGAATTGTAACTTACCAGAAGAAGAAAGATTGGAACTTTTCCCACTGAAATGAAATGGGTCAGTGGAAATTACTCATTTTGATGGTTTGAAAATCTGTGGAGGAAAAGAAAGGAAGAAGAAGAAGAAGAAGAAGAAAAGCTAGAGTTGAGCAATATCCATATGTACCAAACCAATACTTAACGAAGGTAGAATCTTTCAGTCAATAGTGAAGACTTTATGGAGGTAGTTGGATTTTGTAGCGACAGGAGCAGCAAATTAATTGATTGTTTTCTGGATTTTGACAAACTATTTTTCTTTTATATTTATAAAATAAAATACTGAAACACTTAAAAAATAAATTCTCAAAATTATAAAAGATCCGACCCGATTCGATTGCTGGAGCGAAGTCGGCGAGCTCTGGTTCGTACAATAAATCGGAGAAACCGCTTTCTGCTCTTTCTCTGCATTTCTGAAAAGCCGAGTAAAATTTCCGTTCAATTCCATTGCTCTTACCAATCCAAAACCAATGGACGAAGGTAAAATTCCATCTCGCTCCAGTCGCAAGCGACCTTTCTTGGAAGAAATTGAAGACGACGACCAGTCAAACAAACAATCCAAGTATTTTTCTTCAATTTTCCTTCACTTTCTCTCTTCCAATTTCTGCACTTCTCTGAGTAAAATTAGAATTTTTGGTTTTTCGAATCTTTTAGGCAGAAGAAAATTAGGTTTCCTAAAGGAAAGAAAGTGAAGCGAGACCATGAAACTGAAGCTTTAGTTACCGCTGGACCTAAACTTGAAGATGATATTAATATTCCGTCTGATGTAAGAGATCCTCGCCTTGCTGCAAAGGAGCGTGCAAAGCGTCGGAGTCAAATCACTGTTGAGCTGTTTAATGAAGAAAGTAATGATGTTTCTGCTGCTGAAATCTCTTATGAGGTTGGTTGCTTGGTTTTTAAGTCTCTTATTTTATTGTTGTTTAGTCATTTCTAGTAAGTTAGTTGATGTTCATGGTTTGTTTGTTTATTTATTGAATGTTTCTGTAGTTTTAAGTATATGTGGATTTGGAATAGCAGATTTTAGGGTATGTTACAAAAAAGTTTATCTTAGTATTTTGAAGTATACAAGAGTTTGATGTGAAGTTAGCAATCTGGGAGATTGGGTTAATCTTTAATCTCAGATGAGTGAAGCTGGTAGCTGTTATTTGATGGGTCAAATCAATAGATTAAGTTCAGGATATTGAACATAACGTTGGTGGCATATTTGATTGAAATTTAAATTTCTGCAAATTAATAATTATGCAGATAAACGAATAAGGAGATTGGAAGATAATTATTGTAGAAAAGCTACAGCAATGTTAGAAGATCTCTCTGGAGTAAATTGATATTACCATTCTTTTACAATTACTTGGATTTGCAATTCTTATTATGTCCTCTATGGTTATACCCTCTTTAGGAATCTCTCATTTCTTTACTTCATTAGATCCTGCTCTTGGATATTTTGAGTTGGCATGAATAGAAGATGATCCTGCCAGTGAGTTTATTGATGTGTAAGTCATATCATCTATGCCTCTAATTTTTCCTCTTTCACCCTTTCACTTAGAAGTGTTTGACCAATACAATTTTACATGGTATGGATGGGGGAGTTATTCCAGGCTCTTTTCACATCCTTCAGATAAAGCAATCATAGAGGCTTGGGAAACCTCAAGTTATGTTATTTATGTTTGATTTTCAGCCCACGTTGTGCTCAAACCATAGTTCAAACAATGCAGGAGTGGCAGTTCATTTCACAATTTTGTACTTCTTCTACAGTGTAGTACCCTTAGTTTTAATATTTGAGTTTTTCATGGTCTAGGTGGCTAGACTTTTGTATGAGTTAATCAATGTTCTACTAGAATTTAATCATAGTGCTTTATTTTTCTTATTATTTCATTTTTTAGAACCTTGATCTCTGTTTTCTTTTTTTTTTTTTTTTAAGATAATAGTCTAGAAGGGCTTGTGATATGAAAAGGTGATTGAGTTAAGTAGTTCGGTCCAAAATTGATGCATGCCATATTGAAGAATCTGCTTAATCATGCTTTTTTATGGTGACTATCTAGACTCATTGATGAATGGTTAGATTTAAGAATAAGGGAATTTGTTGTTATGAAGTTGTGGGCTAGAAAGAGAACAAAATATAGTAAGGGAAGAGTTAATGAAAATGGAAGAAAGATGGGTTTCCTTTTTTTTTTTTTGGAGAATTATCAGTTAGCTATGCTTTAAGGAGACACGAGTGATGTCAGGGCTGTAAAGTTCTATGTTAGAACCCATTGAGAACCTAATTATTATAGAAGGAATAAAATGGAAAAGAATAAGTTTTAGTCTCAAAGACTTTAAAGGGCAGTTGTAATTCTGTTTACCAAACTCAAGAAAGTAGCTAGTTATGTAGATATTTTTAGAAATTTAATATCTAATCCTACTATGAAGATTCATATATCCTAAAATAGGAGGATTATGAAGTAGAAATTAGTAAGTATTGTTCACTATTTGAAGATCACGAAATAGAGATTACTAAATGATAGTAATCCCTAATAGAATATTTACTATGATTCTATTAGTCATGTTATGAAAATCAAAATTCTAAATATCTAGTTTTCACTGATTGCATAATGTGGATCCTGTCAGATCATGCCCGATAGTAGTCCGGTTTACACTTTTCTTGAGTGTGCTGTAGCTAGGAATACTTGCTTTTACCTGTATTGACTACATTTTCTTTCAGTCAAAATATGTGTTGGGTTCATCAGTAGTTGGGACAAAGGAAAAGATAGCCTGTGATCGGGGATTTCTTTTGGCAGGATAATGAGAATTTTGTTGAAGATGGGATTCAAATGGAACCATTTAATCTTGAAAAAGAAAGGGAAGAAGGCTACTTTGATGAGCAAGGAAATTTTGTTGAATTTGTTGGTGAGAAGGAAGTCAAGGTAATTTATTTTTTGCTGGGTTGAAGTGCTCTTATCTTTCACTTTAGGATTAGATTTGATATTTTCACATGAATTCTTTCAGGATGCGTGGCTTGATAGCGTTGAGGTTGATCCAAGATATGCTGGTGAAAGCTCTATGACAGTAGAGAATGATGATAAAAATGATTCTCCTGAACTTTCTGCTGAAGACATTGGAAAAATAAAGAGGCGTATTGCCAACTTGCTTGAGCCTGGGGAGACAGTAAATCTGATTGAATTGAATCTTATTTTATTTCGTTGCCTATTTTGGGGAGTGATTTTTTATGGGCGAAAGAATAAAATAAACAATTTTCCATATTTTATAATTTATAGGAAGTAAATAGCACAAAGTTTCAAAAATTATCACTTTTTGGAACATATAGTGATATATACCACTATATATATACCATATGTACCATTTATATATACCACTATATATGCCAAAAAAGTGCTATTTTAGTTCACTTCTTGGTATATATAGTGACACATACCACTATATGGACCAAAAAGTGCTCTTTAGTTATTTTTTGAAACTTTGTACTATTCACTTCCTATAAAATATCAAAAAGTGCCTACTTATTACTATTTCCCTATTCTTATATTTTACTTGTTGAAGGCTTATTTCAAATATTTGTAGTTGTGCTAGGAATTTGCATTTGAATAACCGGGTTGGTGTGATTTGGTCAATGCCTATAGTTTAGTCCATCAAATAACAATTTGTATATTGCACTTGGAATGCATTTACAAATTCAAAATTGCAAACAGCTTATAGATTGTTGGAATGGAGGGTGCATTGGATACGCTTGCATTTGATCAGGTTTTTCAAGAAGTTAAATTCTGTAGGCCAGACTCTAAATGTTGGACAAATTGATTTTTTTTTTTTTTTTTTTTTTTTTTTTGTGGTTTAAAAATGTTTAGCATAAAAGTGATGCAGGATTGTTCACTTTTTATGACTTAACATTCATGATAGGGAAAATTTTGGCTATTTTTCATGTGAGTGAAAATATTGCTTTTGATATTATCTTGCATACTATACTTTTGTGCCATTTAGGAATTACATATTTTTGCACTGCCTTTGAGCTCAGTCACAGCTTGAGAAATGTTAACTCAGATCTCCTTTCATTTTGCCTCCTCTTTTTTTTTATTTTTCTTCTGGGGCCTAGTTCTTGGTTTTGTCTTCATCAATTATCATATTCACACTGTTTCTTTTGTGGCAATGACTTAATTTTATTATGTTGACAGGTGCTACAAGCTTTAAGGAGGTTGAAGGGTGGTTCAAATAAGAGGAAAGAGAAGATGTCGGCTGAAACACAGCGTCTTTTTGACCAGCTGACTGAAGATGCAAATAAACTTTTGGATCAGGGAGAATACAGTTAAGTATGTTCAATGAATTAGTAAATTGGACGTCTAAGTACCTTTCAGATATTTGTGATTCATATTATTATGGCATTATGTCTTTTGTTTTCCATTTATCTTTACATCTTTTACTATGATGTCTATTCCTCTTATTTGTATCCTTTTCTCACACTCCTCCTTAATGGTTACATTGCATAATTTACTCACAATTTAAATATGTAATGCAGATGTGTATCATGACAAGCAAGAGGTTTTCCAGCGTGAGGCAGGTTAGTGTGATGCTTATTGGTTTTCCTATTTATTGTCTTCCTATTTGTGTCTCCCTTTCTGAGACCTGGTTTTATATTGTCTTATATCGTTAAATAATCAGGAAAATGATATGCTGTTGCATAGAACTAGCATACTAATTAACTTGATTCTGTTCTTGGATAATCTTTTATGATTTTTGCATGTCAGTTTGTTACATATATATGAAATGTTAATGGATGCATCTTTTATAGTCTCATCTCTTTTTAGTGGCCATGATCTTTGCAGACTAGAGCATGTCTCTTTGTACCATAGCCAGATCTCCTGCCGTCTTTTTTATCCATGTCCAGTATCTAACCACATCATTTGCCTACTAGTTTCCCTGTCTAATCAGTTAGTGGCCATGATCTTCGCAGACCAGAGCATATGTCTCTTTGTACTATAGCCAGATTTCCTGCCATCTTTTTTATCCATGTCTAGTATTTAACCACATCATTTGTCTACAAGTTTCCTGGTCAAATCAGGGAACTTGCAAGATTTAGGGTTTTGACATGTTCTGTAATTACATGCTTTTGGGTTTAACATAGGTTGTGAAATTTTCAAGCTAAATTAGCTACGTAGTATGATAGTATCACATCATATTATGTAATTTTCCTTTTTTTTTTTTTTTTGTCCTTTGCAAGGTGTTTGCCTGATGTTCATACTTTTATTTGCATGATAGATCAGCGATCTAGAGGGACATAAAAAATCCCATATCCTTGAGTTTCTATTGCTTGACTTGCTATTGAAGTTTAATAATCCAAAAAAGTAGCAATGATGAGTTTCTCATGTTTTAAGCATGATTAGTTCAAAGAAGCGTGCCATTGGAAGTCCTAAAGTTGCTACTTTGACGAATTGCTTCATGTGTGTGATTATTTGTTTTATTTGTCTGTTGTATACTTTAGAAGGATATGAAAAGCTGTCTGCTGCAAGGGGCAAAGGCACATCTCTAACTGCAAGCCAGGAAATTTCCGATTACAGCATGACGTCAATATCGACCAATGCTGATATGGGTGGTTCAAACACAAATACTTCTGCTGCAGAAACCTCAACCAATGGTGGTGATGAATTGGACATGTTTGCTGATGATGATGATAACGCAAATGCTGGACCATCCTCTAACATTACTTCTACGGTTTCTGGCCCTAATGCCAACAGTCTACCATCTTCAGTTTTCCCGAACTCTGCTTCTGAAAGTAAGCTCTATGTTTCCAGCAAGTTCCGTTGTGAGGAATGAATTTATATTTTTCTTGTAGAAGTTTGGTTGGAGTATTTTGCCGGATCAATGCAAGTGTTGTAATTGATTTGTCTTCAGCAGGAACTCTACAAGATGATTACGTGTATGATGAGACATCTGGGTAACCTCTCTTCCCTCCCATACGCATATAACATATATTGAAACTATGGTTCGTTTTGATCATGGGTGTGTTGGCCACCTGTTTTGGTTGTTTTATTATTCGGTCTTTCATGTTCATAATAATATACTTAGAGTGGTAACAGTGGGTTGCATCTACACAATAGCTTGGAAAATATGACTTGTACAATAACTTGTTTACTATTTATTCTAAACTTAAAAGGTAATGATGTAACACTCCTTCCCGATCCACCCAAAAACCATGAGTGAACCAAGCCGGAATGCTACAACCAGTTAATGAAATGAGTACAACATGTTATAAGAATAATAAACATAAAATGGCTTTATTAAATTACAAAACTTATAACATTATCTGATTACAATTTCCAATTGACTTTCGTACAATTATGGAAACTACTATAGTACATGCCATTGACAACTATATACTTCTGTTTCCCATATTCTAGTCAGTCTGCTACCCGTTGTGCTATTCTGATCTTTCTCACATTTTTATTACCTACGTGTTTAGACAACTAAACACTCAAAGCATATAGCTTAGTGGATACTTTAACCTTGCTAGATAATAAAATACACACAACATGCATACGTGTACAAGCATGATTACCTTCTCTGCTTTTGGATTTTGGCCATATAAACACACATTATGAATGCATCACATGTTACACGTTGTGTCGAATGACATTCAATGATATACATGCATCAATGGTTACATTTTGAGATTCCTTAAAAGTACTGCTGACATTACTTTTCTGTATTCCTCAGGTACTACTACAGCAGCAGTTCAGGTTACTATTATGACCCATCAACAGGATATTACGGTGATGCATCATCTGGGAAATGGTAATTAACTAGAAATCTAATTTTTTTTTTCAATATCATTTAAATTGAACTGCTTATGATCAAAATATTCCCAAATTTATCATTTATTTGATGATTAGTTCAATGATCAACTTTTATAGATGATGCCTGGACAATTTAACATATACCCGAATTAACAGTAGTCTGATCGTATATATATTCTATTTCGCTATTCTGCTTACTTTATGGGAGCATTTTTTGGAATCTTTCATGATCACTTCTTATACTTTGGTTTACCGTCCATTTTTTTGACCCCTCAAACATGCTCATGCTTATTGTCTTCGTGGCAATTTTATTATAGAACTGATTTTTGTAGTTTATATTTTATATTGAACCATCACATATTATTGCTAATTTAAATTTGTTCATTTACTGATCTGAAGATTAGAAATCCTTCCCTTTTCCTAAGATTTTTTTAAGTATCAATTCTGTAAACATAAACTTAAGCATTGAATCTTTGTTAGTAATTAACGTAGCATCCTAACGATGCGAAGTTAAGTGCAATCTAATTTCTTTCTTAAACTCACTTGTGCCAGGTACTCATACAATCAGGCAACGGGCACATATGATGAAGTCCAGGAAGTTGCGAATGCTAACTGAAACAAACCTCGTCGCAACTTATCGAGTTGTACAGGTTAGGCTACAGAAGAAAACACTGTATCATCAGGAACTAAAACCGAGTAAAGATAATGACATAGGCTTCTTCGTTTGAGTTAATTGGTTAATTAAGATCAGCTAATACTTTCTTGTAATGTGAAATCCCTTTTTTTGTTTACATGAGAGTTCTTCAGAAATTATAGGACTTCATCTGTCTTCATTCAAGTGGAATAGATGGCAGTGTAACATAGCAATCAGATCCTTGAATTATTGAGAGATTTTTTACTTTGTTAATCATTTTCCTACGCAGGATCTTTAAATGTTACTCTAGAAAACGGAAACAGTATTTGGAAAAATTAACATAGGTTTGGTTCTTTATTTTTAGGGAAGGAACATAGATTGGGTTCGGTATTAACTTTTTGGGCGTTTCAATATTTTGAGTAGTTTCACATAGACATGGTCATGGGCCGGTCGAATTGTTGGGTTCGGCAGTTAACCGGTCCGGCCCATGGCCTAACTGGAATCGTTCAAACTGTAGCCGAAACTGTGAGGAGACGATTTAGTTAAAGTTTAGCTATTTTTGAACTTTAAACCGTATTGAACTGGAATTATTGATGAACTTTTTTGAATCTACCTTCAAACCGTCACTTCAAACTACAGGCTAATTGTAAAAATTACAAATTTTTAAAAAAAAAAATTACTGGACGGCCGACGGTCCATCAAGGTTCAAGCGAATTCACAACTCCAAGAATTTGCATGATAAAAACTACACTAAATTTTAATGTCATACAATTTACAACTCCAAGAAGTAAAATAACTTGCATGATAAAAAGAATACTAAATTTTAATGCAATAAAATTCACAATCATTCCACTGGTTTAAATTGAAATATATGCTTTTTATCGTGCTTGGATTGAGTAAACTTCCATAACTAATATATTTTCTTGAAATTAATACCTTTTAAATTGATACCGATTTAATATAATTAATTATATAATTAGTTTTCTCCAATATATCAATCACTCCTAATTGTTGAAGGTATATTTCTTTTAATTAACCAATTACTAATGCATAAGCTAAAACCATTCCTAATATAATACTGGCTTAACAAAAAATTGGCTCCAATACAAGAATCATTTACAAAGGAGGTGTTAAAGTTTTAAATGTGGACACTAAATAGGGTGTTCGCATATTGTATTTGCGAATTCTAATAGTTCGCATATTTGTTATACGAACTTAATAAATTATTTTTTTTTCCAAAGTTCACATATTGCGTAACTTGCAGTAGTATATATCTTAAGGGATAGGGTTTTAGATTTTAGTATTTTAGATTTAGCGTTCAGATTTCTCATTTAGAGTTCGCATAATAAATATGTGAACTCCATTCAGATGTCCACATTTCAATTTTAAATCAATTTTTTGTCCACTCTAAAAATTTTAACACTATGTTTGGAAATCACCCTCCAATACAAATAACATGTACTATCTATTTATCTAAATTGTGTGAAACTTTGCATGACACAAATCATGCATATATAGTGGGGAAATCTACAATAAGAAAATGTAGGCTTGACCTCACATGAAGACTAAATTTCTGCAGAACATGATAATCGGGTCCTCTTCATAAAGGCATAATTATAATCTAAGTTTTGATGTTATCAATTTCTTTTATATATAGACTACATTATTCTTTAATTGTTCCGAAGAATCAAACAATTTTCTTTCCCAGTCATTCAATTTCCACTGAGTTTAAGACCATCAGATGTTAAGGAATTTCAGACTTTCTCAGCATATATGCATGAAAACTCGGTTACAAGCTCTAAAAAGAATTGATACCAGTGCAACAGATTCCATTACCAGCTAAACGAGTATTCAAATTATATATTTCACCAAAAAAATTCTAGTTCAATAAGGAAATGATCTTTTTCAATACTTAAGCTATGTTTGATTTCCTCATCCTAGAGAACAGTCGGGTTTTCAGTTCTTTCCTTCATAAAGATACAAAAGCAGAACATACCCATTTGATAAGACTAATGATTAGTCTCCGAAGCTGGGGCGCTACTAAAGCTATCAAAACCACCACTTGTAGGTGCTGCAGGATTTGCTTGATAGGAAGGAGGTGGAGCAGCGGATGGGGCACCGCTAGATGGAGAGGGCATTGTGCCACTTCCAGGAGCAGAAGATGGGGGCATCATCATCGGAGGCGACATGCCATTTAATTGACCAGGCATGGAAGGAGCACCGGGTGGCGCAATTACTGGCTGCATGACTTGGCCGGACATGTAGCCTATAATCAACATGAGAACATTTAAAAAATTAATAATGCCTGATAACGCAAGCACCATTAAGAAAAATGGATTACTGTATGATTACTTCTTTTTATTTTATGAAAGCTAAAGGATAAATTCAATGGCTAACTGTAGTATCTTAAAAAATATGCACATGCATTTATTATAATTGACATATCCTTCTAATACCATTGAAAGAAAACATCACTTCCTCCGTTCACCTATAGGCACAATCTCTTTTTGCAAATATTAAGGAAATAGTTTAACAAATGCATTTTATTAATTTATTCCAAATATATTCCTCAAAATTATGATAACCACTTGCAGACTTGAATATTGGTATATTTGGAATAAATTGACAAATTATGTTAGTTAAACTACTTTTTTAGTATCTGTGAAAAAATAGGTTTACCTATATAAATGATTGGAGAGAGTAGCTTATTGATTTGAATTTAAAACAAAAAAACTACCAGTTTCACAGCAACAAGCACATGAAGTGCAAAGAGGGCAAATAAATGAGATTACGCAAACAAAAAATTTTAGAAGCTTCACTGTTTCACTCCACCTGGAGCACCAGGAACAGGTCTTGGCAGAACAGGGGGTCTAATCCCAGGCATTAATGGTGCACTCATAGGTAACTGAGGACCCCCAGGAATGGGCATTACTGGTGTTGGCAAAACAGGAAGGCGAGGCCTCTGTGCCAATAGATGCTGATTATATGCTGCTCCAACCTGCTGGAATGCCGCAGCTTGTCCAAGATGTTCCTTTATTCTTTGGTCAATTAAACTTTGTGTTTGTTGCTCCTCGAATTGCTGGTAATAAGTTCTTACATTTGCCTACAGTGAATTCAAAGGATCAGCTTCCAAGTTCTATAGCAACAAGAACTATTTAACCGAAAACAAAACTGAGCATTACCTTGTGCTTGTAACCTGCATTATGTTGCTTTCTAACAGATGGCTGAAATATATGAAAACAATCATAAAATAATTCAATCCTACAGCATATATGAAAAAACTGAACACAAAGCTATACAAATTACACATAATATACGCCTTGGTTGGTATAAATGAATTTCATTTTCATTTCCGAACACAAATTGAATAATTTATAAATGAATTGAAGAATTCCAACAAGGTGCTTACCTCTGAAAATTCATATTCGTGCAATTGTCAGCTCTAATTTTCAAATTTCATTTAATCTAGGCCTTGTTTGACATAAATGAATTACATTTTTATTTCCCAAAACAAATTGTATAAATTATAAATGAATTGAAGAACTCCAATATGCAAATTATTAAGCTCTAATTTTCAAATTTCATATAACATTAGCTGTTTATTTGACAATGTAATTAAAATGCAGATGAGAATTATATCCGAATTCGAAAAGAAGAATTGGGAAATCACAGAAGACTTACAGAATCATGTGTCAAGTAAGTATCACAATAATCACAGTAATACCTGCAAAATATAATAATGAGAAGGTTATGAATAAGTACATAAAAAAATAAAAATAGATATCAAACACGGAGAAGAGAAGAGGACTCTACCTTGGCATGCTGCTTCTCGAATTGAACAGTTGAGTACAACCCTAATGAAGAAGAGAGCGAGAAAGAAAGAGAATACTTTTCATGTAAATTTTTTATTTTGAGATCGAAGTTTCGAAACTCCGACAGCCGGTGATCGTGAGATTGAGATAAAGAGTTGCGACGGTGGTCGTTAGAGCTGAGACTGAGGAGAGGGATGGAGCTGGTTTGGAGAACAAACAGAAGGAAAAATCGATCGATCGATTGACGGTTTCAAAGCTTAAGGATTTGATTTTAATTTTTTTTAAACCATACGTCGTCGTTTTTTTCACACTTTTATTTATTTCAAACTGCCATTATATTTTTGCATTTATTGCTGTTACAGAATTTCAGTTCAAATAATATTTTTTTTATTATTTGTAGATAATTGCTTTTGTTCCAAATGAATAAATCATTATTTATCGGTCTGTTCAATTCGCCGTTGCCGGAAATTTATTGCTACGTTTGGTTGGAACAAAGCCGACGTATGGTAGCACTTGCTTATTACCAACGGCACATGACAATTTCTTAGCTTGGGTTAGCTATTGGCGAGCTTCAATAATTAAGTTGTTTGCTGAAAACGGAAAATTATTAAAACCGTTTGGATGATTGAAACATTGAAACAATTGTGGTAATGTGTTTAATGTTGTTATGACAGTCCGTAGGGGGCAATATGAGGTTATTTCTAATTTTCAGTTACTAATTTAACATTAAAAAAAAAATTAAAGAACTCTAAAAACCGTAACACATTTATGCTACTAAATGCTAATTTTTTAAATTTGATTAATGAAAAGATGAAAAAAAAAAAAAACGACATACAAATGAATAATACATAATTTTTTATCCAAAAAATTCTCACATTTTCAGTGCAATTTTCTATTAAATTTTGAGGCATGTCAATTTTTTTTAATAGTATTTATTACTATAAATAGAATTAAGAAATTTAGCTTTCCTCGCACAAAGCGGTTATGGATCAAGCCTCCAAAATGTTTTTGCGAAAGTCTCATTCGGTTGCGCCTCTTGAACGTCGTCTGTATAAACACGATAAAAAAAATTGGCAAAACTAGATCAAGGGTTAACATCCCATTTTGATTCGGCCACAACTTAGCAACGGATCATCGATATCAAATATGTCATACATCGCTAAGTTGTTCTTAAAAATATTACAGATTTTAAAGTTATTTTTGTGTCGTCATATTCCATTGCTATTTCATCACTATTTCCGTTGATGGAGCATCATCGTTTTATGCTTTGTCAGAGTTGTTCCGTTGATATGTGGTCAGTAATTAGATGTTTTCGTTGCTATTTTGTCATGCAAATATCATATTTTGTTGCTATTCGGGTTGTAAAATTTTGTATCTTTAGTTTCTATAATTTCATTCTATTTAATTTAACACAACATAACAAAACTTAGATAACACGAGTTTGTATAAAAGATATGTCTCAGCGACTATATATTAAGCTAAATTGTAAATAAAACTTACCAAACAATACTCATTTCTTGCCGCAATTTGAGCAATGGATGCTTATGGAGCATTAACCGATTGTTGATAATGCCGGAGCTATTTTTAAAGAATTCCATACACAGTCCCTTTTATTCTTCGGTGTATATACGCTGGCTCAATTATTCATTCGCACAACAAACATTCGATTGAGTTGGTCAATAATTTTCGATAACATCTCTTCTATCATTTAATGTCGCTCTTTAATCTTGATTTACAACATCTATTCTATCATTTAATGTCTCTCTTTAATCTTGATTTATTGTGGCCTAGTCGTATTAGGATATTCGGCTTTCACCCAGAGGATTAGACTCGACATTTTTATATAATTAATACTATAATTAATTTTCTCCAATATATCAAATCAATTACTTGATTATGTTCTTAATAAACAACTCTCAAATTTAAATCTTTCATTAACTCATTAATATTTTTTAATTATAATTATTCATTACTAATTACTCATATATCATACTATGTTTCATTTATATAATATGCATTTGTGTTTAAATGGTGATATTTGCATGATAAAAGCTCATGTATATAATATGCTAAGGGACAGTAATAAATATATAGAAATTGGATAATTCTCTTTTTTTTTTAAAAAAAAATAATTGGGCCCAATATAATAATCATATACTATTATTGGAACAACTCTATTATTTACATTTTCATTTATAGATATATTTTATCATATCATGCAATAATTCAGATTTTTTCACAATTACAAAGTAATTAAGCAATAAATTTGTGATAAAATGGAAGGTAAGAAAGCATATTTTATAGACTCTCTTAAACTAATATTTTTTTCCTTCAAATTAGTCAATAATTTATTTGTATTAAGTCTTGAGATCAAATAATATTTTACAAAATTCGACTTTATATTATAAATTGATCACAAATAATTGCAAATTCAGCGGTATATTCTTTTGTTAATTTATAACATAGTCAATTTTTAAAAATTACGTCTCATAATATTTAATGTCGGGATTCTATACAAACAAAAAAAAGGAATAATTCGTATTTGAACAATATACTATGAAATTACCAGTATTTATAAATCTATCGGTTGAAAATTATGGAAAGAAAAGAAAAGCAAAAACAAAAATGATTTTCGTATATTAATGCTTGCGAAGAAGAGGTATAAATTTAACGATTTAGTACTCGGAAAGCAGGTTCTTTTCGGTCAGTTGAGAACTCGATCGCAGAAAGAAGGTCCATCGTTACGACAACCTATTTATTCATTTAACTCTCTATAAAAACTAAACATTTGCTCATTGTGATAATAAGTTTTTGGTAGCTATCAATAAAGCTACCAAAATTTTTATATTTTATTATTTCACAACCAAAACTCCCTAAATCATAGAATATTTATATGTATTAATTATTTTTTAATATAATTAATTTTATTATTAGTTTACTCTAATATCTCAAATCTATGTATTGAATAGTTTATTTTTTTTCTAGTTAGCGAAGTACTAATACTATTATATAACCTAATTATAAGGATCATTTCATTTTTAATATATAGCAAAAAATTTATTGCAATTTTCCAAAAAAAATAAGTTATTGTAATAGAAATGAAATGTAATTTCTGTTTTT
>CANUEY010693738.1:0-13662 GCA_948099555.1 Croton setiger | reverse complement strand
GAGGAGATATTCTCTCACACACATACTTTTCATTATGAAGAATAATGCATATATACAAGAGTATAAGAATAAATAATAAGAAGACTAAATTACCGTTACAGATAATAACCTACTGTACAGACTACTGCTAACAACAGTTGTGAATGGTGGTGTCCATGTCTTCATAGTTAGGTTTCCTGTAGTTTCTCACTTTCTCTCTATGGTTAAGATTGTTTTTCCTGTTCTTTTCTGTCACTAGAACTGCAATTCCATTAAAGAAAATAATCTGAGAAAGATTTTGGACTGCGGAATCATTTCATAAGCATTGATGGCTCTGTCATGCCATTTGTATGAATTTTTGGAACATGAGCCATAGTACTAATTAATTAAGCAGAAAAATGATTTATTGGAAGCAGAACCTTCAAGTGGTTTTGAGAGTACGCGGACCTAATAAGGGTAATATTTCCCTGCAAAAGCACTCTGCCATCTTCCCAGCCTTTATCATATTGATAGACATAATTCGTTTTCAATTATTCTGAGGTTTAGACCAGGTGTTACATTGATGTTTGTTTCAGAGGTCTGCCCTTCCCTATTATTCTGGATATTTTTGAAGTATTCCTAACTTCCCCTCATTATGTTTTGCTTTCTTGTGCATCCAATAACACTAATTTGATTTACAGGACTGCTTTTTTGTCTCGGTGGTCATTCGAAACCATCCTGATTTATGCAATAAGCCTGTGGCTGTATGCCATTCAGACAATCCAAAAGGCACTGCTGAAATCTCCTCTGCCAACTATCCTGCCCGCAAATATGGTTTGTTTTATGCTTCTCAATTCTCAATATCATGCTTCTATTTATTTGGAGGGTATTTATTTTGTATTCAAGTAATATCTATCCCTGTTCAGGAGTTAAGGCTGGAATGTTTGTCAGAGATGCCAAAGCTCTTTGTCCACACCTTATCATTTTTCCTTACAATTTTGAAGCCTATGAAGAGGTAATTATCATTTATATACTCAATTTGTATTTATATTCTCATTGATGAAGAAGAAAATTGTGTTATGTTCCTTCATGTTGTTCTCAATCCTTACAAATATGTTGCGTAATCTGCAGGTAGCTGATCAGTTTTACAATGTCTTACACAAGCATTGCAACAAAGTACAGGTTGCTCATGAAAGCACATTCTTCAAAGTTCGAATACTCGTAATTGTTTGGTTGCTTATTTGTTGATAATGTTGGCTATCTTTTTGTCATAGGCTGTGAGCTGTGATGAAGCATTTTTAGACATCACAGATTTGGGAAAGGGAGATCCTGAGCTTGTGGCTTCAATTATACGAAATGAAATTTTTGAGACAACAAGGTGCACTGCAAGTGCTGGAATAGCTGATAATATGCTCTTGGCCCGTCTTGCCACTAGGACTGCTAAACCTGACGGTCAATTCTACATTCCTCCTGAAAAGGTGCTCTTGTGAATTGTTGCTTTATTGTCTTTTTGCTCCTCACGACTTTCAAATTTGTATACACTTGTATGTAAGGCCTGATAATTTTGTTGACATATTCTATTTACACAAGTAATACACAACTTTATGTAAGTTATGCTTACTATTTCACTGATAAATTTGTCTGACCATCTTAGGTGGATGAGTATTTGAATGAGCTTCCAATTAAGGAACTTCCAGGAATAGGGTACGTTTTAGAGGAGAAGTTGAAGAAGCAAAATGTTTTGACTTGTGGACAATTGCGCCTGATCTCTAAGGTCAATCAACAGAAGCATGATTTTCTTTATTTATGTGTTTACTCACTCACCTTGTAAGCAATATGACTAGTCAAGTACCTGAATTGATGATTTACTTTTTTTTTTTTTATCATATTATCTACAGAAAAAGGACTAGTTAACCATCGTTAGGTAAAAGAACTTGACAATGGTCCATCATTCAATCATTGAAGTTTATATTGAATAAATAATATTAGGGGAAAAGCATATATATCAACCACATTTAAGTCTCTTGAGATTATTACAGGAGATATGTGATGCTCTCTGAACCTCTACATCCAAGGTTTATAATGAGCTCAATAACAAGCCAGCTCGCAAGCCTTAACATGCCAAGCTTCCTCAAGCTTGAGCTGGGTTTGTTATTAAATGAGCCTAAAAATAATGTTCAAGCTTGTTTTATTTAGAAAATGACTTAAACTGAGCTTCTGGCTTTTGCGAACAAGTCGCTTTATTTACTCTACGTATTTTCAGTGAAAAGAAAAAGGCAAATGGCTTATACACTTCAAATAATAATCAGCATAAGGAGATTCTCTAGTATTTTACTGCTAATGTTTCATGGAATCTATAGGACTCCCTCCAGAAGGAGTTTGGCGTGAGAACTGGAGAAATGCTTTGGAGTTATTGCAGAGGAATAGATAACCGACTGGTTGGAGAAATTCAGGTCTGTCAAAGACTAAACTATTGCATGTTTTGAAGATAATTTTACTTAAGCTCTCTTGTCTAGATGAGTTTATGTTCATAACTTTTCTTTGTGATGCATATTTGCCATTTTCTTAGAACCTGTGATGGTTTGCAGGAAACCAAGTCTGTAGGTGCTGAAGTAAATTGGGGTGTCAGATTCAAAAATTCACAAGATGTTGGTATTCTTATACACCATTAAAGATAGTTTTTCTCCTTTCTGTTTTCTTCTTCTACTCGGAAATTAAATAATTCTATAAATGTTAATCCAGAGTCAGCAGTTCTTATTAGACCTTTGCAAGGAGGTCTCATTGCGCTTGCAAGGATGTGGATTGCAAGGGCGGGCCTTTACCCTTAAGGTACCATTTTCCTACCCTGAACCTTTTTATTTTTTTTATTTTTATGGGAAGAGTAAAAATTTTCGTGTCATTACTGTTTTGCATACATGGCAGGCCTCATCAATTTTCTTTTTGAGTTATGAAGGTTTTATTGTTTGATTGCTTATATTATAGAGTGATTCTTTGTTTTTTTCTCATGTTACAAATTGATTACTTTGATTGTCATTTGTGCAGATAAAGAAGAAAAGAAAAAATGCTGGGGAGCCTACAAAGTACATGGGTTGTGGTGTGTGTGATAATCTGAGCCATTCAATGACGGTAACTATGACCAAAACATGTCTATTTGTATGTGCATACACATGCACAAGACATGTGAAAACGTGTATAATGCAGACATTGAAATGCATTTCATTTTTTTGCATCAGTGTTTCATTATTTATAAGTTGTTTGACTTGACAGATTCCAATGGCTACTGATGATGTCAATGTGCTTCAGAGGGTGACAAAGCAACTGTTCAGTTATTTCCACTTAGGTATGTCTGTTTGGTCAGTTTTATTCGTGTCTCCCTTGTGCAGAAAGCAAGAGCCATTTCTTGGAAAAAGAACTGAAATGACTTGCTAGTTTTTCTACAGCACTTTTACCTTTTGTATTAACTTTGTTCTTTGAAAACAATATTCTCTGTAGTCTTGAGTTCAATTAACATTTTTTTTTTTTGTTATTATATATAATGATTTAAGTTAGAAAAGCTAAATTTATCTTTGGAGGTCTTATCTCTCTCTTCGTATGGACTTTGAAGCCTTAGTGAAAGCTGTTCAGAAAAATGTGAGCATACAAAAGTTGATTTGATGATGCAGCCTTTCTATTTTCTAAGATTTAGGGTGTGATAAGAAAAAACATTGTTGGATATAATTGTTGTTTCACTTGTCCTTGTTCAGCTTCAGTTATGGAATGTATAATTAATTTGGACTGCTTGTGAACTGAGCTTCACCATTTTGGGTTTATTATGCAGTTAGCTTGATCTCTTTTCTCACCTCAGCTCATTAACTGTTTTAACATTTTTTGTCTGCCTTGTGTTGTAATCTCTTAAATTAGCATTCAGCTCATTCTTTCTTGTGGGAATGGTTAGATTAGTGCTGACCTTTGGATTATCTTGCATAGACATTCAGGACATTCGTGGGGTAGGGCTGCAAGTTTCCAAGCTGCAAAACACAGACATTTCTAAGCAAGGTATGTTGTTCTGGTTTTGAAAATAATTTATTTCAATTTCACAATGTGAGAATTATGTTTTCCATTATGTTTTGCCTCTTGGTTAATTAAGGAGAGGGAATTATATATATTAATATACAGTTTTCCCTTTCCTCTCCATGTTATTTTATTCAAATCTATTGATTCTAACTGCGTGTAATAATTTTAGTATTTTTTCATTTTATTTTTATTTTGTTTTGACATAGTATATATTCAATATATCGTCTTGGTTTCAAGGGCTAGAAAGGAATTCTTTGAGATCCTGGCTTACCTCTGCTTCAGCAACAAAGGAAGAAGGGAAGAGTATCAATAGTATATCCAATGAAAGTGCTAATTCAGGTAATTGTATTATCTTGTGGTGAATTGTAATGTATATAACTTGAATTGTTTTTATGGTAAGTTGCCAAAATCTAGTATTCTTTTGCATACATGATGTATATAAAAATATGAAGCCAAGTTTGTTTGTTATGAAGAAGATTGAAACATCCAATCCCTAAGGTTTCCTACTTGTGAGGTGGATGGTGGTTTGCTGAAATTTTGAACAAGTTACTTTGCAATTTTCGCTGTCTAATAGTGGGTGCTGACAAACAAAGGACTTGTCTCTGAGGGGTCTGGGCCTCTATTAATTTTGTTCTAGTTTCTTTGATTTGGTTAAAATTTTCTTACGATAGTAATTTCATTTTTCGGATCCTGGGCAACAGAACACCTAAGCTAATCTATTTCTCACTGTTCTGTTCTTTGTGCTCAAATTACTTCAACTTTTTAAAGAATTAGCTTTTTTTTTTTTTACATGTTTCAGTTCCACCTCCCCTTCACGATCTGGATATGGGTGTTATAGGAAGTCTTCCACCAGAACTGTTTTCAGAATTAAATGACTTTTATGGTGGGAAGTTAGCAGATTTCATTTCCCAAAGTAAAGGCGAAAGTGAAAATAGAAGTGGTTCTTCATGCATTCCTTTTCTTGAACGAGAGGAAGGTGATATTTCTTACCATATAGCTTTTGCAATATGTCATACTAGTGCCTCATGGACTCCTTTGAAACTCCTTTATTAGGCACAGCATGTAATGGGAAGGAACCTCTCAAAACTAACATTTTTGGCCTGCACAAAATACTGGTGGAAAACAAGGTAATAATTTTAATTTTTCTTCCCATATGTTTGTGCTGTTTCGGCCTTGTTAATCAGGCTGCCATTGTATGCATGGTTTTTGTCTCCAGTTTGTCCAGGACTGCAGTCGTCCGTTGACTAGTGACTTTATATTTTATATAGCCATTTAATGATCATATATTTTATATGCCTTAGCCTTAGGTAGTTGATAATAATATCTGAGTGAAGAAGTATAATTTTGACATGAAATTCTTACCTGACATAACCATAGAAATGATAGTTTTTTTCTTTGATGTTGTGTCATGACAAATGTGTAAATTTACTGTCCCTCAAATTCAAGTTACAAGTTTTTGTGAATTTGAGATATGGAGTAATCATTAGTAATTAGAAAGGCGTTTTTAGTGTTTGTGTTGGGACATAATGTTTTGTTAGTGGTGCATTTCGTTGTTCTGTTTTGTCTATATTTATTATAATTATTAAAATTATAAATTAATAACTCATAATCCCACTAGAATAATTTATTTTGTATATTGGTCTCTTACCAGTTATTTAATTTGGTGAACAAATAATGTAGAATATTTAACTATTTTTGACATTATTTCTAATCTTCTAAATTTTTGGTTGTGGACCTGTCACTAAAGTTTACATTCTTACTCATTTATCCTTATCCTCCAGGACTTTTGATTTCTGTTTCTAAATGAATCTCAGTCACTTTTTGTTTCTGTTTGTGCTTCAATATTTCTGAACCTTGATTTCGTTGTCAACTTCTTTTTTTACCCATAGGTTTTTCTTTGAATTTCTGTTTTGTGTGAAATTCAATAGAAATGCTGATTGCCTTTTGAGTCTCATATTAATCTTGAATAAAACAATAGTTCTTAGCTCATAATTGACTGAAATGATAGAGACAGGCCTAAATGTAATATATCTGATGTTTAGTGTTTCCTTGTAAGCTTTGGTACATGAAATCCTTCTGTTTCAGTGAAAGTAGAATGGGATTAACAACTTATTCTTAATCCTGTTGTTCGTGTCTTATTTAATGAATTGTTGTAGAAGGTGAACCTCTGATTGCATTAACGATGACAACTCATCAAGTTAAAATTTGAATATTTTTAACTAATAGAGAAATTTCTTGCAATATTTTTTACTCTCATGCTTCCTCTTTTGTTAGGACCACAGGAGAAAAATAATGCAAGAAAATTGGCTCTAGAATTTTCTTGATCTCATAACTGATCCTTGCTTATTTCTTAATACACCCTTTCTTTATTTTATGTGGAAAATTTCCTTTTAGGTGTTCTATTTATATAAACAGAAAGTTTCCTGAAATGAAAGTCTAGAAGTAGCGTCAAAGCAAAAAAATCTAATTTGCCTCTAAATTTGTTTTTCTTTAACTTGTGACATTGATTATAGGAATTGGTGGGTCATAACCACTCCTTTTAGGGCAGAAATGGAAGAATATGCACATAAAGTACAACCCCTAATATTTGGGAAAATTTGGATGTATGTAATAGTAGCTTTATTGAGTGCTGATGCTACTTGTCAAAGTAAAAGTTTGAATTCCTTGTTCAACAATTAGCTACAATTCACTCTGCTTGTATAGTTGCATATTACCTTTGGCTTGCATCATAATGAAACTCATATGTTTTGCTAGGGAAATCAGCAAATATCTGAAGAACCAGCAGCTGCTATTTCTGGTGATGGATCTTACAATGAGACCATTCGAGTTGCAGGCCATGGAAATCCTAATTTAATGCCAACATCTCTAAGTCAGGTTGACACTTCAGTGTTAGAACAGTTGCCTGAAGAATTGAGAGCTGATATTCTTGGACTGCTTCCCACGCACAGGAGAGAAGAGCTGACATTGGATGAATCCTCGGTCCCTCGTGAAGCAAATCCTCAGAAGGCATCAAATAGTGTTGAGAATCAATCAAGCTCAGTTGACTCTATTCCGAACAGTGATATATGGAATGGAAATCCTCCAAAGTGGGTTGATATGTTCATGGTCAACAATTGTGTGATACTAAACACACTGGCTGAGATGTATTACAAAGCAAGTCCTTCGGGAAATTTATCTTCGATATTGCAGCGGGCAATTTCTAAATGTCTATATCATCTGGATGAAAATGATGATAATTGCGGTTGGAGTGATGAAGCGAGTTATTACTTTTGCGAACTTCTAAAGCAGTATATTAACCTTAAGATAGGATTTGACATTGAAGAGATTTATGTTTGTTTTTGCCTTCTTAGAAGGTACGGAAAAACCTCATTGATATTCTCACTCAGTATCTTTCAAACACTGGATATACTCATGCACGCACATGGATATGTGCATGTCTTGGATACCTTCTGCTTCTATTTATTCATGATTCTACTCTACCACTTGTGGTTCAGTTTTGACCTTTTTTACATTTTGGTGAGAACTTACTGAAATCATCCCACCTCTTATTATTGCTTCAGGTTCAAGAAAAAATCAAAATTCTTCTTGCAAGTATATGACATTGTCTTCCCATACCTTCAGGTTAGTTATTCACTTACAGATTCCTCTAATTTATAATATTTCTAGTGGTAGGCAGCTTTGCATGAGTTGAAACAATGAGCATCTCGTTCTTTCATCTTCAAGGAAATTTAATGCATTCATATAAAAAATCTAATCATTGTTTATTTTATATCCAGTGTTTTCCCCAAATCATTACTATTATATGTGTATTTTGTTTCCTTATGAGCTATATTGTCCTTTCAGGCATCTGTGGGAGAACATTATGGAGGAAATTTGAATATTTCACTGGAGTGACTGGTGCTTATTTTGACAACATTTCACGTATAATTACGGCGGCATTTGCCATAATGCTTCAAGGGAAGCAATTTGCCTGAAGAGTCAACATTAAATACTTTTTGTCCCATTTCAGGTTGGTATTGATTACCAAAAGAGAAGCTGATAAAGTAGATTGGAAAATATGCTGCCATTTTTCTGTTGTCATGACTTCTAAATTTATGGATTTTTGCTCTATGTGAAATTTCCACCCGCAAAGGAGGAAAAGAAGTGCTTTCTGAAGTTTTTTTTTTGTCCACTCTAGCTGGAGTTGGCTGGATAACATGTCTTTTTATTTTCACCTCCTCTGTTTATGATGCACACTTAGCTGTTGTTTCTGTAGTTTCTGCCTCACAATAGCAAGCCTTCTTACTGAATTTCCCCTAGTTGCTGTTATTGTGAAATTTTGATGAATGCTTTTATTTATTTATTTATTTATTTTTTGAAGTGAACTTTGAATATTTGGTCAATTTTCTTCCTTGATTTTCTATGGTATTGAGTTTTTTATTTTACGGTTAATATCAAACATATTTTCTTACAATGTTTTCTGGTTTCCTTCTAGTTTCAGAAATTGATTAACTTCTGATCTACTTTTTTCAGGATGGAGTTGGACTGGCCTAAGGGAATATGGTCGTAGGTCTCAATTCATAGGCCTTAGATTAAATCTCAGAAGATGTCACGAGGGGGTTTGTAGGAAGGGTGAAAGCTAACTCCCCTTTTGTGCTCTTCAAATGAACCAAAAGGAGAGGAAAAAAAAAATGAAGATGGACTTATTATAGTTCTTTAGGTCAATGTGGTGTGGAGAAAATGTCCTTTCAAGTGCTTACGAACTTGGGGAAAGGTAGATTTTGAGAGTTTTGATGTGAGACAATGAACATTCAATGTTACTCTTTTATGTCATCTCTTTCAGGGAAGTGCATATGATTAAATACGGAGCTCATTTACCTTCCATTCATTTTTTGCAGTTGCATGCGGCTGGAAAGTTGAGATATATTGTGCTTTCCAAGTTGATATCAGAGGAGGATAACTTGGTATGGTTATTCTTTCTGTGATGTGTACCACAATGGAGTGACAAATAGCAGTAATGCATTGAAAACTAAACTTTGGTCAGAGATGAAGCTCCAACACGATTGGTTGGAACTTACTGGCGAAGTGAAGCTCCTAACTTTTGGGTAGCCCATGGAATTGAAGAAAATATTATTGTTAATTGGCAGATTTTAAAGTTGAGCTTGATGGTGCAGATTGGTTTGAATGAATGCAATTGACATGCACTGTTGAAGGGAACAAGATTATGATTATTTTTAGCAGTATATATACAATGTACTAGTACATATATCGTACTTGTGCATCTAGTTGTATGGTGTGGTTCGTCCTCGTGAAAATTTAATAACAAAGCCTAAGGTCTTGTTTCTCCTACCTATCTATGGTTTTTAGGTTTCAAGCATGTGAAAAAGGAAATGAGAATACAAACAAAATTGGGGTTATAATTTCTATTTGTTTCTTCAAATGGAGTAAAAAATGAAGTTTGTGATGAAAACATTTTGGGAGAGGTTGGAGCTTAATATTTGTCTGTTTGATTGAATCTTTAATTGTAAGAGTTTGAAGCTGCATATTTGTGCGTATATGACTTGAAGGGAGAATCTTTTCATAGAGATTTTTGTAGTTTTTTTGTCCACCAAGCAGGGACGGAGCTAGGATACAATAATATATAAATTTGAAGCGGTTTTATTTAATTCAGAAGTTTTGCTTTGAAGCTCTCTATCTTTGACTTGAGCTGCTCTTGAGGAAGTTAATTTTCTCCTTTGCTTCATGGATTTCGATTGCAAGTACTTCCTTCTCTTTGGATAAGGACTTCTCACTTCGTTCAGCCATAACTCAATCCTTATCCGACTGGCCCGTAGTATAATTTATGCCAAAAGAATTCTTCAATAAATGTGTCGAGCACACTCAACTTGCTTTTCAATAAGCTCTTATGGCTATTCCTTTTGATCCTCAATCAACACCAGCTCCTCGAAGTTTTGACCTTCGGTTGAGCTCCAGGCGCTTCAAGCTCTGCAATCGACAGCTCTAAGGTTCTCTTCCTTTCTCTACAACGTTGGATACGTGGTTTTCGATTGTTTTGTGGATTTGATCTTGTGTTTTTGAGTGTTTAGTTGGGTTGGTATTATTGTGGATATTATCTTCATTTTCTCAACTTTTTCCATTGCTCATAACCTACTTTTTAAATGATGCTGATCCCGCCCTTCCTTCTCAACCCTTCTTGCTTTTGCTCGACGGTTTTTGCGTATTCAAAACTAAAATTTCAAGCTAATATTCATATAACACAAACATTAAATAATTAACAAAACTAAAATTTCATGAGCACATTACAATCCAAACTTTAAATAAACAATTATAATATTAAACACAATCAACAATAACAAGATAGATGTATGTGACAAATAAAATTCAAAATCCACAATTCTAAGATAAATTGCCAATCTTCATCTTCAAATAAAATTTCCAATCTCCATGTTCAAATAGAATCTCTAAATTCCAATCTCCATCTTGAACTAACTAATATTAAAATTTATAAATTTATTTACAAATTTCAAATTTTATGTATGAAAGTTATAAGTAGTTAAATTGAATTTCATAATCTTTGTTTATTTAAAAAGTTATGAAATTAAATTAAATTTAAAATTATAATAAAATTTTTAAATATATAAAATTCATTATAGAAAGAAAAAAAAAAAAAAAGCAAAATGAATATAATAGCATTAATCGGAAAACAGTCTTCAAAATTTCCTTTGTTTTTGTTTTTGTCGGGGGTGGGGGTTATAATATAGTACAGTGGGTTAAGGTTTTGGGTTGGGCCGCTATTTGTGTTTGTGTTATGTAGGTTTGAGTTTTGGGTTGGTATCGTCACTTCATATAAATAAAATAAAATTAAATATTTTTTTATTTTTGTGGTTTATTTACACCATGCGGATTATTTCAAGTTAAAACCGCAGACCAGAAAAATGTTACGATTTACGAAACCTATAAATCGTAAACCATACCACGAATGGGGTTAAACCGCATGTGCTATGCGGTTGCAGTACGGTGCGAGGGGTTTCATGACCATCCTCATCCTTCACCCTTAGTTGAAACCCAATTTAAAACCTCCTTTAATGCCCCTCCCAGTAGTCTTGGGCCCCCTCCCTCTCTCAAACAAACCAAAATCGTTTCACTTCTGCAACTTTCCGATAATTGAGATTCTCTTAGTCTCACCAAAGTCTTTTCTCGATTTGGTGAAGTGTCGGACATTTTATTTTTCAAAGAGAAGAAACAAGATGAATCATCATTTTGGTTTTGTAAGGTATGCTTCAAAAAGTTTGTCTTCTAGCATCTCAAAGGAACTATCATCTATTTGGATAGGTACTTACAAACTATGGTCAAATTAGCTAAAAATCAGTCCTCTAAACATATCCCACCTGCAACCATAAACCAGACCATCTAAAATATCCCCTCCAAACCTCATCCAACATCTAAGCTTTCCCTCTCTTACAAAGATGCATTCTTGAAATCGAAAGCTAAATTGGTAGCTTCCAAACCTAAAAAAGAATGGACAAAATTGAATTCAATTCCTCAAAAGAAGAAACTGATTGGCTGAAATGTTGTGTAGTTTGTTATGTACACTATTTTGAGAACAACCCTTAACTACAATCGAGCATTTGTAGAGAATGTTTTATGGATTGACATTAAACTGCTAAGAGGTAACATGGTCTTACTGTAATCTGAACAAAAGAACAAATGCAAATTTACCTAAAGGACAATAGAGATTGGCTCTCTCAATGATTTTACACTAACGGTAAGGATTAGCTCTCTCAATGATTTTACACTGTAAAAGTATGGGAAGATTCTGATATCTACTCATCTAGAAAGGTTTGGCTTTGTTCCAATGACATACCCCTTCAAGCTCGGAACATGAGTTTTTTTTGGCATCCTAAGCTCTTTATAGGGAATTATGATTGGAGTAGATGACATCAGAAAAGAAAAAGAATTTGATTCCGTAAGAATTCTGGTTTTTACTACTGCAATTGAGGGAGCTTGAAGGTCACAATTGATAGGAAAACTTATGATATAAGGATCACTGAAGAAGCTGGGTTACAGTTTATTAATCTTTGCTCTAATAAGATCTTTTACAATTCAATATTCCAAACCATTCCCTCCTCGCCTTTTTCACCATCCTCAGATTCCCCCTCTTGCTCTTTCAATTCACATATAACTTCTCCATTAGCATCATCCAAACACCAATCTCCTTTAATCGTTCCGTCACTGGTAAACCCTCTACCTTCTCTGAGCGATCAGTTCTTATCTCTTACCTTGATACCCTTAGACCATACATCTCCTGCATCATCCTTTAGTAATCTTTTTAATTCTAACTTAGACTCGGTACACCCACTTTAGCTTCTAGGCCTATAAGGTCTACAAACCTTCAAGCTTCTCTAACCCCAAGCCTTCTTACACCCATTATAGAATTCAAAAACCTCAAAGTCTTTGTCAATGGTAAAAAAGAAGCCAAGCAAAATTTTATCTTGCGCCCCACCTCTTCCTGCCTCTCGCTTTCCAGTTAGTGTTAATGATCCCCCTTTGTCTTCTTTCTTTACCAAAAGAAATCTTTTGAGGAGAAATAGGCTTCTAACAAAACTGCATGTTATACTCCCCCTTACGTCTCTACTACCCATCAGCCTAGCCTCTCTAATCTCTTAGCACTCTTTTTCATCTTCCACTTCTCTAGTAAACTCTTTTTATTATTTTAAACCTAAATCTGATACTAATCTCTCACTTAAGATTGATGATAAAATTGCTGAAGCAAAAAAAATTAGGATTTGGGTAAAAAACTAGGGCTTTGTTATGATGATCTGGATTTAAATGTGGTGGAAAGTTTGGTGAAGATCAATTTATAATAAAATTAGACTATCACTTACATTAGCAGTAGTTTCGAGGTCCCATTACAACTCGAGTATCTCTTTTACGGTCATTTTTAAATTTTTATATGTTTCCTTTTTCATTGGTTTTGGTTTTGATGATGATGAATTTGATTTTTCTTTTTTATTTGTCATGAAAGGGAGAATTTCGTGTTAGTATGCTAAACAAAATTTTTGCAATTTGTAGTACTTTAATCATATTAATAATAATAACTTATTTTTTCCGTTAAAAAAAAGAAAAAATTAACCAACACCTCGAACATGAAACTCGAAGATCGATATTGGAAAAAGAGATCGTGCGCCGATACTCACCAATCAATGCTTTTTTCATAAATCCATGTTCCATGACATTATAAGCACTAAAAAATTTATCTTCCCAATTGTGTTCCTTACCATGAATATTGATCTTATTGACGCTAGGAGTATCTAGTAAGTTTATGTGCTGGGTGAAGACGGTCCGGCTCCGCACTTTCCGGTTTGTAAGCCGAAAAGATAAAAATTAAAGTTAAGTGATAAAACATTTTTTGGGTTTTGGTGTCGAGTTGGTCGGCCTTAAAAACATTTTGAGTCGCCACCCATTCGGGAACCGGTTTTCATTTTTTAGAAAAACCAAATTTTGTTTATGAAAAATTGACTCCGTTTTTATTTTTGGATAAGACAGGTTTGAACCAGAAAATTCCGAATAAGAGGGTAAGGTACGTTAGCCGAAATTTCATTTCGACTAACGCCCGGATTTACCGGCCTCTTAAACCGAGATTTCGTTTTCCAAAATTTAAGTTAAGTTTTT
>CANUEY010693204.1:0-17402 GCA_948099555.1 Croton setiger | reverse complement strand
AAGTGTTTTTCTTTCTCTAGCTCTCCTCCCTTTAGATATATATATTTATATAGATATATATATATATATATATATATATATATATATATATATATATATATATATATATATATATATATATATATATATATAACAAATTTGATGAAAAAGATTTACTAATCATATTCACTTGGCCTTCAAATTTTTTAAATTGAATACCATGTAGAAGTTTTCACAAGGAATCATATTCACTTAGCCCTCATATTTTTACAATTAAATACCGTTTAGAAAATTTTTTAACAATTAAATACCATTTAGAAGTTTTCACCAAGAACCATAAAATCATACATTATTAATTGTCAAGGGTAGAACCAAAGGGAGGCTGATGTTAGCCATGGCCCCCAAAAAAATTTATCTACATACATTTGAAGGCTGAACCAACAACTCGCTTATTACTTTACTAGTTGATACTGTTATTTATTTTAACTATACTTAGTGTTAACTCATTTTTATAGCTGTCCGACCTATTCTTTTTTATTTTTTTCTTTCCTTTTCCTATTTTTCTTTGTTTAATTTTTTCCCTTTCTTTTTCCTTTAGATTTGAACTTTAAAAATTAAAAATAATTATATATTTATTCCAACAGTAATATTTATTATATTTGGTATAAGATTTATTGTATAAAAGTATGTGAAACAGTAAAAAATAATATTTATTCATTTCAATTTTTCTAAATATAAATTTCTGATTCCATCTCTGTTTATAGTTAAATTTTAAAAATTTACATGAATAATCTCTTCTTTCAGATTATGAAGTTAGAAATCCACATAAATGTTCTCTTCAGGTTATCATTTTTCCGTAACTTTTTTTTTTATCATTTTATAAATTTAAATTTTAGACACTTTTGGTGGGAAAATATATTCAGTTGTATGAAATATTAGTGGGAAGTGAGTAAAGAGCAAATTAATCTCTTGTATGTGCTTTTCTCACTACAAAAATTGCTTTGCTTGTTAGAGAAGAATGGAAGTGGAAGTCTTTGAAGTTAAGATGTATATGAATTCAACACCTTCTACCAAAGAGAAGATAAACTTGTTAGCTTGCGAAACAAAAATAAATAAATAAACAAATACTTATAATGCAACTTTGGACTCTATCCATCAACTTCATAAATGCAAATATAGAATTGAAGCTAATATAAAATAGTCCCTAAGCCAATGTACCATACTCTAAAATAAAATATAATTATATTAAAAACTTTCAAAGTAATACCAAAACTTCAATATCAAACTCCAAAAATGTAATAGATCATTAAATTGTACATACAATTTAAATCCAAATGTAAGAAATGTTTTTCACTTCTAGTATAATTATCAATAACCAAAATAAGCAGTAGCACCGAAACATTAAAAAATTTGAAAAATGAAATAAACAACAAAATTTGGCAGAAGAAGGGTACACATATCGGAAAAGCATGATCGTTAACTACATTGTCAACTGGTTTTCAACAGTGGTGCAATGACAAAAAAGGAGACCATCAATTGTTCGGTTGTTTGGAATTATCGATTTCTAATCTTTTTTTTGAGTGAAGTTTTTTTTTTTTTTTTTTAATTTTAAAAATAGAGTAGGGTGAAAGTGCTATTTATTTAATAATTAATAATTGCTATTTACTTCCTATTAAATCCTAAAATATTTTTTTTAACTGACTATTAAATTCTAAAATGTGCTATCCACTTCTTTAAACATTTAATTTTGATGAATCCACTTTGATATAACTAATAAGAACTTCAAAAACTTTAAGGGCCAAATGGAGTTTGGGCAAAAATGCAGGAATGCTTTTATTTTTTTTTTTTGGCAAGAGAGGAAGCACACCTACACAATAAGGCGATCACCTTGTTCTCAAGCCGAATCGAAGCCAGAATTTCTAGGTTCTTGGTCACCACAATAATCACTGGTTGATCTCAATACGTTAAGCCATAATTTGATCAAGAAATAATTTTCTTAATCATTTTTTTTTTTTTTGTCCTCTGTAATAAATCCATACACATTACCAGCAGGCGAAGATAATCACTGTAACACACCCCAAACCGAGACCAAAACCCAAACCCATACCGTAATCATCTCCGATCCCTTCCTCCTCCACTATGTCTCGGTTCAACGCATAAACGCAGTACCCAGTTTCTCCCCCTTTTTCTCTAAATGTCGTCTCCTTCGCTAATGGATACCCTTTTCCAACGGACATTAGACGACGTCATCAAAGGCCTCCGCAATCAACAAACCGGCGAGTCGGCTTTCATTTCTAAAGTTATCGAAGAAATCCGTCGAGAGATCAAATCCACAGACTTACATACCAAATCTATAGCTCTGCACAAACTCACATATCTAAATTCTATTCATTTTATTGATATTTCTTGGGCTGCTTTTCACGCCGTTGAGTGTATTTCTTCTCCCAATTTCTCGCACAAGAAGATTGGTTACCACGCGATTTCTCAGTCCTTCAATGAATCTACGCCGGTAATATTATTGATCTCCAACCAGTTGAGAAAAGATCTCAAGAGTAATAACGAGTTTGAGGTTAGTTTAGCTCTTAAATGTTTATCTACTATTGGTACTGTTGACTTGTGTAGAGATCTTACTACTGAAGTTTTTACTTTAATATCGAGTTCTAAGCTTTTTGTTAGAAAGAAAGCTGTAGGTGTGATTTTAAGGGTTTTTGATAAATATCCTGATGCTGTTAGGGTTTGTTTTAAGAGATTAGTTGAATGTCTAGATGGTACCGATCAGCAGATTGCTCCTGCAGTAATTGGGGTTTTCTGTGAGCTTGCTTCTAAAGACCCGAAATCATATCTTCCTTTAGCACCTGAATTCTACAGGGTTTTGGTTGATTCAAGGAATAATTGGGTTTTGATTAAAGTATTAAAGATTTTTGCAAAGTTGGCTCCTTTGGAGCCTAGGTTAGCTAAGAGGGTCGTTGAACCAATATGTGATATTATGAGGAGAACTGGAGCAAAATCATTGATGTTTGAGTGTATCAGGACTGTAGTAACTAGTTTCAGTGATTATGAATCTGCTTTGAAGCTTGCAGTTGCGAAAAATGGGGAGCTTTTGACTGACGATGATCCAAACCTTAAGTATCTTGGATTGCATGTGCTCTCAATTATAGCACCAAACCATTCATGGGCCGTGTTGGAGAATAAAGAGGTTGTGATTATGTCATTGAGCGATGCAGATCCTAATATAAAACTCGAGTCCTTGAAGCTAGTTATGGCAATGGTATCTGAGAGTAATGTGATGGAATTTTGCAGGGTCTTGGTTAATTATTCACTTAAATCTGATCCTGGCTTCTGCAATGAGATTCTTGGTTCAATTTTATCCAGGTGTTGCCAGAATGTGTATGAGATTATAGTCGACTTTGATTGGTATGTGTCACTACTTGGGGAAATGTCAAGGATTCCACATTGCCAAAAGGGGGAAGAAATCGAGAATCAACTTATTGATATAGGCATGAGGGTTAAGGATGTTAGACCAGAGCTTGTTCGTGTTGGTCGTGGTCTGCTGATTGATCCTGCATTACTAGGGAATCCTTTCCTGCACAGGATATTATCTGCTACTGCTTGGGTGTGTGGGGAGTATGTGGAATTTTCAAAGAACCCAATAGAACTTGTGGAAGCACTACTGCAGCCTCGCACTAGTCTTTTGCCTCCATATATCAGAACTGTTTATATGCAATCTGCCTTCAAAATCCTAATCTTTTGTCTAAACCTTTATCAATTGCAAAGGGAATTTTCTGCTGATGATACTACATCAGAAGTGGTGGATTTGGCAAGCCAAAGGGAATGCTCAGAAAGTTCTGATTTAGCAACACACAAAGCGCCTGCCCTTTATGGACATGATGAAGTATTCAATCCAAGGGATCCAGATAAATCATATGAAGATCTTTCTATTATAGATGGTGGAGATGACCAAACAAACAGTGGAGGCGGTCAAACGACTGATTCTTTTGGGAAGAGTTTCACCCATGAATCTATTGTTAACTTGTTAACCTTAACTGAAATGGTCTTAGGTCCATTATCTGGAAGTTATGATGTTGAAGTACAAGAGCGTGCATGGAATATACTTGGATTTGTTGAATTGATAAAGCAGGAAATATCTGATTGTATCTCCCCCAAAGGAGTGAATTCAAAGAAGGAATATGGAAAAGCATCCAAATTTGTTGAGTTGGTACATGATGCTTTCTGTGAGGAGCTTGGTCCAGTGCCTGTAAATGCACAACAAAGAGTTCCTGTGCCAGATGGGTTAGAGCTTAAGGAGAATCTTTCTGAGTTGGACGCAATATGTGGAGATGCACTATTACCTTCACCGAGTTCATTTTCATCAGGAAGTCCTTATGAAGAAGCTGTTGGTGCTTCTTCTATTGTACAATGCAAAGAAGCATCAGAACCATTGAGCGAGTCCACTTCGTTGCTTGCTGAACATCGTAAGCGGCATGGATTGTATTATCTTCCTTCAGAGAAAACTGAAATCTTAGCAAATGATTATCCTCCTGCTAATGATCTTAAGTCCAGTATAAAGACCAATGATGATGCTCAAGATCTAGTTAAGCTTGCTGACCAATCACTCATTACAAAGAAAAAGTCAAGCCATGCAAAGCCTAGGCCAGTGGTGGTGAGGTTGGATGAAGGAGATGCGCTCCTAACTGCCAAGAAACTGAACACACAAGAAAACCTAGTTTCTGATGCTGTTCGAGATGTTCTTTCATCTAATCCATCTAATGAGACATCCAGTAAGAGAAAAGGGAAGGAGAAACAGAATGTTGACCCTCTTGAATTGGTTGAAGAAAAGCCAGACCTTGGAAATTCCAGTTCTAGAAGAAACAAACACCGGAGCCATGGCAAAGAGAAAGGCAAGAAAAGTCTAGAGAAGAAGAATGCTGATGAAAATGAAGACCATGGTGAGAAAGAAAAGCGTAGGAGTAGACATCGCCACGGCAGGCATAAAACTCGACAAAAATCTGATGTGGTACCCTTAACTGTGGTTGCACAAACGCCAGTAATTCCTGATTTCCTTCTATAGCATTTTATTTATGGATCAATACTTGTTTGTTTGTGGATGCTGAGAAGCTCATTAATGTCACCCCCCAAACTCACTGTAATCTACCACCTTGACTGTTGAGGTTAGTATTTTTCTCTTAGAGATTCTTGGTACATTATTTTTTGGCTACATTTTTCACTTGCTTGGCAAAACATGTAAACTTTTGGGATTTATTTTACTTTGTTGTTACACATTGTGAAGAATTGAAAATGAATTGTAGAAATTGAGATTGTCAGCTGAAAAAAGGACAAGGGAGATTTTTTTTTTCCTAAAAAAAAATATACATTTGTTTGATTTGATTAATTTCTAATGGCAATATGTTGGAATCTTTAAATTATGGCAAACAGGTAGTTGCAATTTCAGAAACACCTGTCCTGTCTCTGTTTTTGTTTTATGAAACTTAACTTATGCCGGCATCTGCTGGGAGCAGTATGTTACAAATGGAAAATGAAAATCCAACTTAAAAATAGTTATTTTATATTTATTTATTTTTTTGTCTGATGACAGAAAAAGGTATTTTCCTTAGCGAACAAGAAGGGGAAATATCACACACACTCGTATCAACAGCCCATAACATTGACTGTTTTAATTGTTAAGGGAAGCTCTTAGTTTGTTGGCATGTGATATGAGTGTTTCGTGACATTTTTGGCTGAAAATATCATATAATTGTAGTTTGGTGCGATGGGAGGAGAGGAGTTGAGTACATTACACAAAGCAGTGTGAGGTGGGTGAAATGCGAATGTCTGGCGATGTATTGTGCCGAATTAAAGTAGTTATATTTGAGTGGAAAATGTTAGTAATATGTGATTGATTTTCTCAATGGTAAGGGTATGCATTATTTGATTTGTATTCTCTCTCTTAGTTCTACTGTTCTTCCAAGACTAAAAGACTATTTTCCGTTTTCAAGAAATTAGTTGGCAAAGCCAACATCATTTTTTCAAGATTTCCAGAGAAATAGATCTTTAAAAGGTAATCTTTGGAAATTCTTTTCTTTATTTAAAAGATAAACACTTACATACGTTTTTTGATAAGCAAAGAAGAATTTATGTATTGATTACTTGATTAATTTAAAAAAGAAAAATATGGAAATATGTTCTTGTGAGAACATGAAGAACACCGTCCTTCTACCTTAGCTGGTGTTGCCGTTGATGGCAGCTGGAATGAAGTTGCTTGTCTGCCTCCGCCATCGATCTACTGTCCTCAATCAATCATAGGAGGTGTCGTGCAAGGGAGAATCACGGGTAATTAGTTGTTTCTCTCTCTCTAGAAAACTAAAAAAATTGATTATGATCCTCTTTCTCTCTCTCCCTTTCATCTTCTCCGATCGCTGCAAGGGGCTGGCTGTACGTTTGTCTCATCGAACCGCATTTTTCTCACGACGACTGGCTTTGGTGATGGCAAATGCTTTATTCCCGCGAACAAGGAGGTTGTTCAATGGGCGGCTAGGGCTTCTTTACTGTGAAGAAAATGAACTTAAAGTAAAGTTTACATCTTAATCTCTAAAGTTTCTTAAACTTTTCAACTAGGCCCTTTATGAGTTAAATGTAAAAAGTTTAATTATTTAAGTTCCTAAATGTAATTATTAATGAGGGCAATTGAGTCCTTTTCCACTCAAATTAACGGTGTGATTCAACTTTTTGGACAGAAGGATTGGAAAGTTAGGTTCTTCAAAACTCATGGACTTTATTGACTAATTTTAAAAATCCAAAGACCTGAGAGTAAGTTTCCTAGAGCAGTTCTCTCAATACAAAATAGTGACAAACAAGTAAAGTTTACAAAATGGGGAGTGAATGTTTAATATGCTTTCTATAGTTTCTTTTCCTTCTTGTCATTGTTTTTGTCACTTCAACTAGTAAAAATTAATATTCAAGCTGATGGTTAAAAACCTAAATTAACCCAATTATATATTTTGCATCTTAGAATTTGGTGGGAAAATTTTAAATTTTTTGGTTAAGAATCTTTAAATTGCTTGCCTGTCAACAGTTTTTAGTTTGGTGCCTAATAAAGGGTGCAGCCGTTTCATTTTTTACCCTCTACAGTTTCCACTCCAAATTTATTAATCTCAATCCGGACCCACATTTCTCTTCTCAATTTCACCGGAGAATGACAATCTTTGCCGCTCATATAAGGGTAAAGTTGGAAGAATTAGCAAGGAAAATTTACTAGCCTATTTTTATTGGGGTGATTGCCAAAATGGTTTAAATTTTAAAAATTTAAAAAATTGAACACAAAATTGGCCTACATTTAATATGTGGACATTTGAAGAGAATTCGCATACTCAGTATAGAAACTTTTAATGAGAAATTTGAAAGCTAAACCAAAACCCTAAACTTAAAATTCAAAACCTTGAAGAGAGTTCGTCATTAATTTATATACTGACATAAGTTCACATAACTAGTTAAAAAAAAAAATTTATTAAGTTCGCATTATCTGTTTGCTAATTATTGGAATTCGCAAACACAGTATGCGAATACTCTGTTTGCCATCCACATTTAAATTTTTACCTTTTTTTATTTGAACCTATTTTTATTATATATAGATGATCCAGACACATTGATACGTCTTGCAAAACAGAGTATATTTATTCAATAATAATAATGAAAATAAATATGACACTTGGGTTAGAGAAAAGAAGAAAAAACTAGTAATAAATATGACAATCTTTTACAAAATATTCATTTGGAATCTCTATAATAGGATACTCCTCTTAAAAGAGAAACATTAATAAGATTTTTAACTAATTTTTTTTAATTAATTACGTTACAAAAAGCCTAATACATACTTTTGCCTATGAACTTTTACTTATTCCTATGTGGTAAATTTACGAATGTCTTTTCATGCCTCTAAACTTTCACTTTTGTTTTTTAAGAGCACCCTGAACTTTATTTATATCTTTTCATACACTTGAATTTTTTTTTTTTGTTAAATTTGAAAAAATAAAATTGTTTTTTTTTCTTAAATAGTGTTTATTTTTTAATAACAAAAAACCAAAAAGTCTAATGTTAGTAATCCATATCGGACGACTAGCTCAATTCATACTACTATAGACCTCTACTATAGACCTTTATAATCCCGCACGATTTGTCTAATTCAGTGAAATATGTGTTTAATGGAAAATAAATACATTTCGGATGCATGAAGGACATTTGTATAGTTTAAGTGTCATACATAAAATAAGTGAAAGTTCATAGGAACAAAAAGATATTAGCAATGTGTAGGGGGGCATAATCATGTATTAAACCATTATAAAATCATGGTTATAACTTGGTTTTCGAGTTAGACAGGTGGAAAAGACTTGCCTATACATACTGTATTATACCAAGTCAATTAACAATTTGAGAAATAACAAAGGGGCATTTAGGACAAAAGGAAAACTTGTGACTTAGACGGAAAAGATTAAGGGGTGCGACAAACATTTGAAGCAAATTTTGGTTTTAGTTGGAAGTTGCCTTTGGCTATTGGCTCTTGACTAGACTTCAAAAACTCTGAATTTTCTTTCCTCCAAACAATGCTCCATTGATGCTACTATGGCTCCAAAGCTTATGTCTTTCCGTTTACGTTCAAGCTATCTCCTATTGGTAGTTGGGTTGTGTTTTGGAACCACTCTTACCTTCTTCACAAAAACCTTCTCTTTCAATGTAATACCTACTGCTTTTTTCTCTCACACACCATCACCACCACCTCTTCTTCACACCATGAATGATGAAGAGCTGTTTTGGCGAGCATCCATGGTTCCAAGAATTCACAGGAAGATTCATGTCCCAAAATTGGCTTTCATGTTCTTGACAAAGGGTCCTTTGCCTTTTGCTCTTCTTTGGGATCAATTTTTTAAAGGACATGAAGGCCTTTATAGTATATATGTTCATCCTCATCCTTCTTTTCATCATTTTGTGCCCCAAGCTTCTGTTTTTCATAATAGAAGAGTTCCAAGCAAGGTATGTTATATATTTTCTTCCATTCCCATTTAGTATCGTAATTTTCTCAAGAAATTAACAGAATTGAAATGAAAAAACAGAAGAGGAGACGTCGTGGTTTCTGTCATACCTAGATCCATATTAATCAGAAGCTGTTAAACGATTTTAAATGCAGTTATATCTTGAGAAATCAGATGGATAATTAAAAAAGATAAAATTCATAATCAACTATGAAAAATAATGTTGATCTTTGGAAATTCCTCCCATCTTAAGATTATTTAACGTTATTTGTCTTTATACTTGAAAAGAAGCAAAGCAAAAAAAAAGAGAAAAATATGTCATGTAGGCCATAATTTCAGTCTTATTAATTTGGCAATGTTATTGCCATAGATAATATTTAATAGTAAATTTTTTATTAATACAAGTACTATCATAGCTTAAAATAAGCTGCTTTTCCATTTTATAGGCAGCAGAGTGGGGAAAACCATCAATGCTTGATGCTGAAAGAAGACTTTTGGCCAATGCCCTTCTTGATTTCTCTAATCAAAGATTTATACTTCTTTCAGAAAGTTGCATTCCTTTATTCAACTTCACAACCATTTACAATTATCTAATCAATTCAGACCAAATTAATTTTATTAGTTCATATGACGATCCAAGAAGCTTTGGGCGTGGCAGATACAATCCACAAATGTCGCCTCTAATAAAAATTTCAGACTGGCGAAAAGGGTCGCAATGGTTCGAGGTGAATCGGAGACTTGCGGTGGATATAATTGCGGATGAAAAGTACTACTCATTGTTTAAAAAGTATTGCAGGCCTCCATGTTATATGGATGAACATTATATTCCTACATATGTTACAAAGTTTTGGTGTAAATTGAATACAAATAGGAGCATTACTTGGGTGGACTGGTCAAGGGGAGGGTCACATCCGGGGCAATTTGGGAGAAAGTCTATAACGGTTGAGTTTTTGAATAAAATAAGGTTTGGTAGTGAATGTAGTTACAATGCGAATTTAACTTCTGTTTGTTTTTTGTTTGCTAGGAAGTTTTTGGCCGATAGTTTGGAGCCTTTGTTGCAAATTGCACCTAAACTTATGAACTTTTAGTTATATTATTATCTTATTTGTTTAAGTATTTCTCAACAGAAAAATAATAATAAATAGATGAAATTTATTTTTCAATGCGTTTTGTGTAATTTTGTAGATTTTATTACCAAAATTTGCATATATAAGGGTCTATTTGCGAAACGGCGAAGTTTTATATATTGACCGAATAATACTTGTTTCACGAGAAACAACAGATAGATTTCATTGGTGGTACCTAATTTTTGAGGATAGTTTCAATCAAGTGCCTATTTTTCGATTCGTTAAAAAAAAAAAAAAAGCTCAAACTTTAATTTTGGTTTCAATATGGGTCTTAGACCGGGTTGGATATATTGGGTGTCAAAAACAAATTGTATGATGTGTCAAACCTTTTCTAGGTGCTTCTCACATAAGACTCTATATGGATTTCGTATCAATATGTTCGAAAATAATATAATGATAATCAATTAGTTAAATAATAATAATAATAATAATAATAATAATAATAATAATAATAATAATAATAATAATAATAATGAATGTCAATTCTATTTTTATATTTTGGATAAGATTTTCTTATGATAAAATTTTCATTTTTTTAGATAAGATTTTCTTATGATGTTCAAATGATAAATTTTTTTTTTTTTTTATCTGCTCCCATTTCTATCATTCCTTTATGTATAAAAAATACCTTAAGTTTTTTTTTTTTTCTAAACTACTTATAAAAGAGAAAATGAAAAGAGAACATTTTATTTTAAAAATAACCCCTCAAATTTTTATATTTACTAAAATATCTTAACTATTCATAAAAGTATATTTTTAAGTTAATTTTTTATAGAGTGATGAATGATTTTTTTTTTTTTAAATTAAAACTATTTAACGATTATTTTTAAAGTCATTGTTATTATACTTTTTCTTTTTCTTTTTCAGGATCTTTAGTTTATTAACATTTTAATGTTAATGTTTTTTATTTCAATTTTAATTATAGTGACTTACCAATTTTTTTAAACATTATTCAAAATTTTTTGATTTCTTATTATTATTAAAATTCAAATATATCATTAGAAACTTTAAATTTATTAAAAATAATAGATTAGGTAGTAGAAGTTTTCAATTCTTATTATCAAAAATTTTAAATTTATGGTTATTACTAGAATTCATATTCAATAAATGATTAAAAGTTATAGGAATTGTTATATATACTTTAAAATAATAATATAAAAGAGATTTATAATTGTAAATATGAAAATTATTATTATTATTAACATTTATATATATTATAAAAAATTTAAAATTCGAATGTAAAAATTCTAATTATAGTTTGAGAAGTATTATAGATATATTATCATTTAAACTAGGAAAAAGAAATATGCAATAGAAAATTTAATATTTATGTAGGTTAGCTATCACGTAAAAATTTTTATGTTATATTTTATTTTACTTATCATCTAAAATAAACGGTTTAATTTTTTTTTTCTACATGAATTATTGATTTTAAGTTGGTGAAAAATGATGTGAGAACATAATTAGTAATCCAATTGAAACATTAAAAAATGTTAATAAAAAATTATGAGGGATTATTGTTATATATTGTCAGATATTTTATAATTTTTTATTTTAATTATTAATATTTTTGTCTATTTGTTTGGAGAATAAAATCGTTTGTAAATAAATTGGAAATTGAATGAGTTATTCATATAGTTGCACAACTTTTATGAGTTTTCGTTATTTAAATGTGTGTAAAAATGCAAATGCATTGGTCAAAATAAAATTTTTTTTGAAGATGCCAAAATAGAATTGTTCATTAATTTTATTGAAAACATATATATTTAGGAAATTCTATGGCTTTTAAATTAAGAATGAGTTCTTAAGTAATTTTGATAAAAAAAATTAAATACAACATGTTATTTTAATTTTTAATATTCATTTTAAATGATAAGATAAGTATTTGTTGTATTTTATTTTATTAATTTATTAATTTATTTGATGTGAATCTAATTTATTTCTTATTATTATATGAAAAGGAATAAAACTTTATTCATTGTAGCTGCAAATATATTTCTTTTAAATTTTTTATAAAAAATTATTTAGAATTATAATAAGTTCATGTTCACGTATTATAAAAAATTATTTTTTTATTATTTTTTACAAAATAAATTTATTTAATTAATTTTTTTTATAAATATTATATCTCATCCCGACTGCTAATAACAATAATTATCATGATATATATTTTTTATATTTATTATATTTTAAAATTTATTTTGGACATTTTTTAGGATAATTAAAATTTTGTCAAAACAGTTAGCTGATGGATTGATAATAATTTTATTAATTTTTAAGTAATTATAAATATTCATTTTTTCTATTATTTATGTGCAATACATGTGTTAAAAAATAATACGAATAAGGATGGAACATTTTATAAAAAAAAAAAAAAGCTCGCTCATATATAATTTTTTATTTACTAAAATAATTTTTAAAAGACAATTTTGAATAATTGGTTGACAATTATTTTAACTTAGAATTTTGTTTAAAAGAATTTTCTGATGTCGTTTTTTATTAAATATTGTGGATATTAAATTTCAATAAAAAATAATTATACTATTTCTTTATAAAAGTTGATCGAATTCTATTTGGTCAATTTATAACAAGCAAAATAAAATCTACAACTCATTATTCTTTATACGATTAACAAAAATTGATTTTAAATGCAACATTATGAATTTAAGTTTAGGAAATAATGATTACTGTGCTAAATTTATATAAAGAATTGAAATTGAAATTTAAAATTTGATTAAATAATTTTTTTAAATAAAAAACTAAAATGTTAATAAAATCATAAAAAATTTATATAAATTAATTCAATAAAAAGACATTAGACTTCTTGGCATGAGGAATACTTATTTATAAATATTATCACATAAAATTTATTTGATACTTTTAAAAGTATAATGGATAATAATATAATTTAATTATAAGTCAACTATCTTTTATTGAATAATTAAAGAGGATGTTCCTATTATTATTATAAGATATGTTATTCCATTTGAACATAAAGAATATTATAATGAAAAATTTAGTAAATATCATCAATAATGTTGATTTTATAAAGAGATATATTAAAAAAAATATACTTTTCATTTTAATTTGGAAAACTGACTCAACACAGAAAAAAATAGAAAAAAATAGACTCATTAAAGTTTAATAACATTTTCGAATATTTTATTAAAAAAAAAAAATAAGAAATACAGATTGCACACTTTTAGTACAAAATTTGTATAATAGTTGTACTATAACTGAATAGTAGTATAAAAATAGTGCAACAACAGTTCAACTTTTTTTATACATGTACAATAGTACGATATTAACTAAATGCCTTTTTTTATATTATTTTTATAGAATCTATTTTTTAAATTAAAATAAAAAATGAGTTCCCAAAATTAAAGTAAAAATTAGATTATTTTTCTAATTACCCCTTTTATTAAACCATGACAAAATCTTAAAATTGATATTCAAAATAAGAAAATGAAAAAGATATAAATATGAAGACTTTGAATTCATACATTTGTAACATGGAGTTTGATTACATATGGCATGATTATTTTCAAAATAAATTAAAAAGATTTTTAATAGTAGTTGGGTGTGATGATTTCAAATCTAAAATAAATTATTATAAATTATAAATAATTGAGCTGATGTGGAGTTTAATTTTATGTTTTTATTTTTAAAAATAATACATATTCTATAATTATAAATATAATTAAATAAAAAATTTCAAAACTAAATAACGAGTAGATGTGGGCGATGCACAAAGATAAAAACAAAGATAAAATCTGGAATTATCAAAATAAAAGTTAATTATAATTTAATTTCTCAATTTTGGTTAATTAAATAAATTAGTCTTTAGTTTTAAATATTAATTTTTTTTAGTCTTTTTTTTTATGACATTACACTATAGTTTTTCTGTTAAAAAAAAATTGTTAAAATACTAAACTAAATTTTATCAAAAGGGATCAAATTATATATTCTCACAAAGACCACACATGAAATTGTGCAAATCCAAAACTCAACTTGCATTTTCTGTGATAAATGGAACAAGTGAGTATACCAAATAGAAACTCTCGATGTGAGGATTCATAATATGTCATTATTTTCATCATTCGATCACTAGAATGTCTCGAAAAATAAAGTTGAAAAATTTTGACGAGAGAGAGAGAGAACGCGCCAGAAGTTTGACCGATGCGTGTGAGTGCTCTGCCAATTGATGGAGGCACGAGTTGGTGACATTGAATTTATCTCGATGCCAACTTTTTGGTGGTCTAACACGTGTCGATGATAAAGCTCGAAGGTGGCAGTGGAGGCTGTTTGAATTTTCTGTCGGAATTCTCTCTCTAAAACCAAAAACTTCAAACAGTCGTCATTACCACTTCTGAACTCCGCAGCCAACACACACCATATTGCTGGAAAGCTGGCGTTGAGATGATTCTTACTAGGGCTGTAAATGAGCAGAGCCGAACAGTGTGCTGCTCGAGCTTAGCTCTTAGGCTCAAGCTCGAGTCATTTTGAACATGTTCAAACTCGACTCAAAAGCTCATTTGGACCTTGGCTTGTTAGCTCATTCGGAACTTGACTCAAAATTTAATAGGTTCAAAGCATTTAGATGAAACAACATAGTTTTATGGAAAAGAATTAAAATATTTGACTTTGTTCATGAAAAGGTTCGTAAATATTATAAATGAGTTGATTTATGAGCTTGTTCGTTTAGAAGCTTGCCAACATGTTCATGAAAACTTAAACGAAACAGCTTGTGAAATAGTTAACAAGCTTATGAACCAAGTTCGAACTCGGCTTGTTTATTGGACGAGTTCGATTATTGTGCTTGAGCTCGGCTCATTTAGCAGAAGAACGAACAAACTCGAACGAGCATTTAGTCACTCGAGTTTTGAACAATTTACGAGCAAAATAGTTTATTTATAGCCTTAATTCTAATGCTACCAACCGTGCTTTCATTGGTCGTCAAAGTCGCTTACATGCGTTGTCAAAATTCTAGCAACATTCTCTCTCTTAAGCTTAGATTTTTAAACTGTATTTTTTAAGGTTTTTCGGTGATCTAATCTTGAAAATAAGGACATATTATGAATCCTTATGTCAAGAGTTTTGACTCCGTATACTTACTTATTCCATTTATCACTGGAAATGGAAGTCGAGTTTTGGGGTTGAACAATTCATTTTCGGTCATCGTAAAAATATACAATTTAGTCCTTTTGGTAAAGTTCAGTTTGGTACTATATTAAAATGTCTAACGATCACAAAATAAAGGGATTGAAAACTAAAATACTAATTTATCTAATTCTCGAAACACACTACCAAATAACCTAATGAATTAACATTTTTTCCATCTTTTCAAATTACTCCCATCTTTTGAACTAAAATATTTTTATTTTATGCATCACTTTGAGTCTACTCCTTTCCAACTACAAAGGTAAGATTTTGCCATTTATTTCCTAATATTCCCTTCCTACACTACACATCATATCCACTTTTCACATTCCTTTCTTCATGCTTGCTGTAACACGTACACCTAAAGTTTAAGGTTCAAAATAGAAGTGTGGGCTTCTTAGGCCCGATCTAAATCCCCCTTCTCTATGTGTAAGGAATTGCTTGTATTTTTCTAAAAGGTGTTGCTATTTTAATAAAAATAGCTTATATTTAGAAACAACTGGTAATTAATTGACTTTTCAATTAAAAAACGTTGAAAAGCGTCTTTGACAATACCAAACACCCGCAGAGTGTATAATATTCATTGTAATATGAGTAGGAATTCATAACTAACGTTGTATTATTACCTCATCTTTTAAATTACGAAACAAATGAGTGAATAAAATGCATTTCTAATAAAACCATTGCAGGAGGTGCAATTCACAATGGTGGATTTCCATTCTGAGGCAATAAAACTATTAATCTAGCAAGATAACTCAAATAGTGATTACACTACTCCCTGAATTCTTAGGTGTCAAGTTTGATACTACGTTAGATAAAAATATCTCAGAGGCAGAGTCTTTCTTCTAGATACACATAGATTAATCATGCTAAAGGCAAATCGCAGGCTGTGGTGGTGGAACATATGCATAACATTTATTCTGTAATTAAATATAAAAAAAAATGTATGCCATTTATATTATTATAGATGTAAAAATAGAAAAGGGTGATTTTCTGGTCCAGGCAGGGGATTGTGAAAGTGCCGCCAAACTTCATCACACCTAAGACGATGCTTCCATTCAAGTCAAGTCATCCTTTTATAACTTTCTGCCCGCAATTCAAATAGTTTCTTTTTTTCTAAAAAGTCCCCAAAAGTTGTACTTCAACATTTTCTAGTTCTATAAAATTCAATTTGTAAATAAATAGAAAATTATGATTAGTTATTAGGTAGTTTGAGTGAGATATGTATAACAATATTTTATAAAGTAGAATTTCGTTGGATTGTGTTTTTGTGGTAGTTGAATAAAGTCATTTTGATTTAAGATTGTAAACTAAATTGAGAACTATAATATTACCGTCTTTTTCTATAAAAAAAACTAATATTACAATTTTTTTAGTCAATATTAAGGGTAAGAATTGGGTATCAATTACTAAACCGAACCGAAATACTCATTTACTGATTATTGAATTTTTTTAATTTATTGACAATGGATGATATAAGACTGTCTGCATATACCGACAATGTTGGATGATTTTCACTCTGTGGATTTGTATTGTAATGCTTAAATTAGTGCTAATGTGCATCAATTTTTTTTCCCAATTACTGTAGATCCATAATTCTTTTACTTGCCGTATTTTTGTAGTTTTTTTTTTTTTGCCAAATATTTATTTTGTAGTTACTAATTTATTTTGTTTTTAGAATGTATATTTAATTTTATTTTAGGCTTCAATTATATGATTTTGTTTTAAAAATAAAACGTAACTATTTTATCGTAATAAAATAGTTAAAGATATTGTATGGAATACTATTTTTTCTTATGTAGTCACTATTTTCATTGTATGATCCTTAAAATTAAAAATTAAAATTAAAATTAATGTGACAAAATAGATTGCATCATTAAAATTCTATTGTACTTTTATATAAAAAAATTTACTTGTTCAAGTTGATTATATAAGTATTGTAAAATTTATTTTATTTAACGCTACTATTCTATTTTTTTTAAGTTACTATTTTATTAGTCTTTGAAAAGAAAAACTAATGATATGTTTGTTTCATCCTATATATATATATATATATATATATATATATATATATATATATATATATATATATATATATATATATATATATATATAT
>CANUEY010692480.1:0-17095 GCA_948099555.1 Croton setiger | reverse complement strand
TATATATATATATATATATATATATATATATATCCACATATATAGATTGGAAGTCAAAAATTATCTTTTTCTTTTAAATGAATCCTATTTTCATGTTCTTATCCCTCTTTATTGTAACTATCTCGTAAATGAACTTATTTTCATTTCTTTCTCCCTCTTTTTTTTAAAAGAGATTAATATCATTATCCCATAGTATACTATCTCAAATCTTAGAATGACTAAAACGGTAGGGGCCCTACCCAAAGCATGAGCTCCTTTATTAGACTGCTTTCAAACATAGAGGTGGCCACGGTTTGGGCCGGGCCGGTTCCGGGCCTCGGCCCGTCGGGCCACGGTTCATGGTCTCTCAAACCGTAACCGGCCCGCCGAACCGGCGGTTCGACGGACCGGCGGTTAAATTCCGAACTAAAAAATTGGCGATTCAAGGCAGTTAAACCGGCGGTTCATGGCGGTTAACCGGCGGTTCATGGTGGTTAACCGGCGGTTAACCAGTGGTTCGATTCACAAAACCCGCCGGTTCATTCACGGTTCAAGGGCTTGTACGGTTACGGTTCAGAAATTTTTTGAACCTGAACCGGTCCGCCGAACTTGCGGTTCAGGTTCGGTTAACGGCGGTTACAGGTTTGGACGGTTATGGGCCGGTTCAAGGCCGGGCCGGTTCAGCCGAGCCAAACCGGCTCATGGCCACCACTATTCAAACACACTTAACATAAGAATAAAAAAGACATTTAACTTTATCTCTTTTCTCGATGCTTTTATAATCGTTGAGTTGAGTGTTTCTCTTAACTAAATACATTTTCGTTTCTTCATCCCTCTCAATTTTGAATGCTCTGAGAGCATCCACATATGTGGCATAAAAAAGCATAAATGGCCGGAACAGGATTTGCACCAAAATAGAATAGAGGATTTGTGCCGCACATCCATCACCCACTTTCCATCATCAATAAAAAATATGAAAAAATTAATAATAATATTAATAATTGTAAGACTTAAAAGCTATTAGTTTGAAAGAAAAATATTAATTGATATAAATTGTAAAGAGAATATAATAAACAAATAAAGATGACCTTGTAAATTTATTTGGATTTAAAAATAGGTATTATAATCAAATAGCATAAATTTTTACCTCTTAAAAATGAATTAACATATATTTTGAAAAATTAATCAAATAGCATATTTCATTGGAATAATATACCTTTTAGTAATAAACCACTTACTAAACTCTCTTTTATTGGAAAGAAACTATATCTATTTAGGGTTCCTTTTCTTTTTCTCTGAGCACGTTAACATCTTTCTATTTTCGTTTTTGATTTTGACAATATGCATCTCTATTATTTTTTTATTTTCGAGCATTGCAATTGTTTATGAATTTCGATTGGAGCTTTGTTCAGTATTCCTTCCCTGTTTCTTCGTTCTTCTTTTCCGTTTCTGATTATTTGAAAGATGTTCTAGATCATCATTGAATCTCTATTTCATCATTTTTTCTTTTCTCTTTTGATTTTCGAATGCTACCTTCTTTTTCGGTACTTCATTGAAATTTGATTTATGTGTCGTTGCTGCTTCAACAATCTCTGTCTTCACTGGTATGTTATTTATTCTCTTTATTTCATCAATGACAATATTTGTTTCGGTTTCATTTCCTTCTTCTCTGTGAACACGTTAACATCTTTCTATTTTCGTTTTTGATTTTGGCAATATGTATTTCCATTGTTTTTTATTTTCGAGCATTGGTTTGTTTCATATGTTATTTATGGCCACTACTTTTCATTTTCTTTCATCCTTTGATTTCATCTTTTTCTCCATTTCTATTTTGTATTCGAATTCTTTTCTTTTACAGTTTTATGACCACTATTGATGGCTGCAATGGATTGCAGTGTTGAATTCTGTTCCATTACAGTTTATGATACCACTATTTTTATTGTTGTTATATTTAAAGATGTGAGATTAAACATGATGAAAAAGAATTAGTTTCTAGATTTATTATGGTGGTTCAAGGTTATTCGTCCATTCGTAGCAATTGTGGAACTGAGAATGAAGAAGAAGCATAATCAGAAAACAGTTTGATGATTGTTTTACAATGGTATATATGGAAGTATATATATTTATATACTCTGCTGTATATATGTGTTGTATATTGTATCCATTTTTATCATGTGTATCTGTATATCCAGTATATATACATTATATGTATTCAATTAACTTGTGTTTAAATTTTTATTTTTTTAGATATGTTATGTTATATTTGACAGTATATATAGTATATATATATTGTCATATTACCAGTATATATATGTTATATATACTGTTTTTATTTCATTGATTGTATATATGTATTTTATATATGGAAGTTTATGGTATTTGTTTACGTTTTTTGTTTTATTTATTAGTTATAAATATTTTTAGTTATATAGACTATATATACTGATATATATACCATAAAAATAACACAAAATGATAGCATGCAAATCCAACTTGTTTTTATTGCTATATTTGTGTTGATTTTGCGTTATTTGTGCTTAAAAATGTGGTTTTAGTTGATTTATGGCTTTTGTGCTATGAAAGTTAGATTTGGCGTGAATGAAGCAAAAATGAGCAAAATTGAAGCGTTTTGAAGAAAAATTGAAACTGCTGAATTTTTCGGAATGCAAAGAGTAAAGTAGTCTAATATTTAGCCGTGGGTGAGACTAAGCGGAAAACGGGAGAGGCAATTTATTTTAAAAAGGGCTACTGGCCCGAAATATTTTAAGGGTTATATCTGCTCATTTTAAAGCCTGGAAGACCGATTTATTATTAATTTTAGTGGGTCCTATTATTATATTAGTTGACCCTACTTTTTGGGATGTATTTAAGTCAGTTTTAGGTCTTTATATAGACACATTTTGCCATCTGACTTAGGGTTACAGGATTTTTATTGTGGGAGCTAATTTTCGCAATTTCTTTCATCTTCTTCATCATGTTTTATGTCGTAGCCATACGTAGCTAATTCCTTTTGTTCAGTTAAGGCTTAAACCAAGGTAGAAGTTTGATTTCGATTGTGAGATTATTTAACTTAATTGAATTTCTTAATATATATTGCATTTATATTCTTTCTGTGATTTATTGGGAAAATATATCCCCTAGCGAAATTCTATTGAATGAATTAACAGGGCCCGTTGTTTTATTTGATAGCAATTTCCATAGCTATTCGATAGAATCAAATCCGTAATTATTTGGTTAGATCGATAAAGTAGTAATTAATATAATCAGATTGGGTAGAACCTTTTGGGTTATGTTAAGGAATAATATAATCAGATTTAAATGGATGCTCGTAGTTTCTGTTAATCTGGGTAGGGTTCTACTAGTTTTTAATACAATTAACGGTTAAATCCTACTTGATTACTAGTTAATTAGGGGTTGCTATTAGATTGTATCTTAGCAACCTATTATTACGGTAGAATTGGTTGGGTCGACGTTCTTTCTAGCTATAACTTATCTGTAATATGAATTAAGGAACCATTATTGAATCAATGATCAATCGAATCGAACTTCGTGTCACGGTATGCCTTAACTGAATTTGTTTCCTATTGATTCAGTTTTATAGTAAATTTTATCGCTTGCTTTAATTCTTTTTGATTAATTAATTTCCTTTCGATTTTGAATCTCCCCTCTTTACTTTATTTATTTTTAATTTCAAATCTGGTTATTTGCGGCAAGCTAGTCCTTAGGATTCGACCCTTTTCACCCTATTTACAAGTTTGTTTTGTAGGAAGAGCAGGTTTTATTTTTGGTGGATTCGACGCCCATCACAAAACCTAGTATATATGAATCATATATATTATTATATATACTCCGCACAAGTCATAGCATATGACCTGATGTTGTTGATTTTTGCGTTGCTGTTCTAAGTAATGATTCAAAACTGCTTGCTATCAAATCTATTGCAAAATTCTGTTTATTGGTATATATGACAGTATATATAGACTATATATACTGATATATATACCACAAAAATAACACATAAGCTAGTATATATGAATCATATATACTATTATATATACTCCATACAAATCATAACATATGAACTTCACAAATTAACATACATTATTCATACATAGTTTGTGTAACAATATATATGATCTATATATACTGTCATATATACTCATCATATGTTGGTATATATGACAGTATATATGAATAAATAGCATACCCAATATATATGAAACCATATATACTATTATATATACTCCATAAATTATAGCAATGGACTTTACAAATTATAATACATACCCGAGTATATATAGTCTATATATACTAGTATATATATTCGAGTATATATAGTTTATATATACTTGCATATATATATATATATATCTCGAGTATATATAGTCTATATATACTTGTATATAAGTATATATAGAATATATATACTTGTATATATACCAGGGGATTTTGGATTTTTTATAAAAAAATATGTTATTTTTTTAATTTTTAAAACAATGTGCTAATCTCTTAATTTTACTATAAAATTTATGCTATTTCTCTAAAGTTTCCATAAAAATAACACATTAGTTTGAAGGCATGGGCCAGCACTATTGTTCATTGCCACTTTCATTCACCAAGCCCTTCCCTATATTATTGGCTGGCTACACCACTAATCAAATATGATGATGCTTGATAAATATAGTTGAATTGAAAAATTTAGAATGCTAGTGACAAACAGAAACGACAATGAATATGAAGTTGTTTTGATTGTTTTACTTAAGGTTAAAACCATATTGTTTTGACATTTAAAAAAAAAAAAATTAAATCCAAAACGACGACGTCTTGATCTTTTAAAAAAATATTTAAATCTAAAACGACATCGTTTTGGCTTTGTAAAAGAAATATAGGTTAAAGAAAGTCATCCGCGAAAGCAGAGTTTCATTATTTGAAACTTAAATTTCTCACTCACCAGCACTACCTATCCGTCGCTAGTCTCAAGTGATTGCAGTGCGGGAGTGCCCTTCCAAAGTTACAATTCTTGGTCTGCCATTACTTGGTACCGTGGCTGTGCAAAACATTAGAGAAAGTTAGAACATGGGTCAAGACCACTATATTGACTCTCTCCACTTTGAAGTGTCCACCAATATTTTTCGACACGTGGTATTATTAATAAAATTGTAACTCTTACATTAATTATTATGATAAAAAAAAAAAAGTGTGATTTTACATATACCGGGAATTAAAGCTATTTTTAATTAAGAACATTCTTAGATTATATAACGTATACGTGGATGATATAAAAATTATTCTTGAGAGTGAGGATTGAAGATACTCTAATAACCGTTCAATCAAACACGCGTTAGATATTTTAAGTTACCAATAATTGGAATAAGAAAAAAAAAAAAAAAAACAAACGCCACGTTATTAGTGGGTGACGCAAAGCGAAGATATTATTAGGGAAGTGAAGTGAAGTTAACCTCCACCCATTTTGATGGAGCTATTTTCAGCGCATAGGAAACTGCTTTAACTTTCAATAAAAAGCCAGTCGTACACGTGGTTACTCTTGTTACCGTCAGCCCTTCCTTGTCCATAATTCAAGGTAACATCTTCCTCTTTATATACACATTTTGAAGGTTCCATTTTCAGCCAAACCTTTTCTCTTTTAAAAAACGAATAAGAGAGATTTGCCTTTAGGCTTTCTCTCTTCCCTATTCATCTCTCTACAAATCCAACTTTGTTTTGCAATTAAAGTTAGAAAATGGCAGAACGACTAATGATGATAGAACGCACAATTATGAAGCCAAAGCCATTGCTTGAAGTTGCTCCATCTCTTCTTATTATATTACCATTTAGACCTTCTGTTAATTCTCCTAAGTTGGAGACCATTACAGAAGAGAGAGCTGAAGAATATGAGGATGTTCATCATCATCAGAAGGTTCACGATGATCACCATTGATTTTCTATTTGTATTAGCAGCCATTCACTTTGGATGCTTAGGTAGGAGTATATAAATTATATATATTTTTTGATGTTTTAATTGTTGAGTTTTTGGTGGTAGTTTTTTTTATATATTATTATTATGTTATGATGTAATTGCTAATATCCTCCTAGGATCATTTTGGCTGCAAAACTTGAGAATTTATTTATTGGCTTGCAACTCTAATGTACTTGTCATGTCCTGTTATTGAACAATTTTGTAATTATATATGTTTTGTATATAATTTAATTACATTTCTGTATTGTTGCTTATTTCATTTTATACCTTCCTTAATATATATATACAAAATGAAGTTATCTTATTCTAATAAAAAATATTATTTTTAATTAATATAAATAATATTCTAATAAAAAATAAAATATAATTATTTATAATATTTTAAAGTAATTAATTAAATTTAAATAATATTCTATGAAATAATACTATATAATTATTCATGGTTAATCAAAATTCTGATAAGCAATATTATTTTAATTATTAATTAATTAAATTCAAATCATATTTAGTAAAAAATAATATATAATTATTGATAATGAATCAATTATATTGAAGTTATATTCCACCAAGGAATACTATTTAATCATGAATGTGATTAATATCATTTTTTATATTTTTCAATAATTAATAGTTAAATTACGTGTACTTAGATGAGTAGATATGTGCAATATATATAGAGTAAAATGGGGGCAAGTCACAGGTGTCTGGCGGCCGGCGGTTTTTGCTCGCTAGTTGGATGGATGCATTGAGCTGTTGGTAGAATACCCTAATAGTGAGATTTGGCTTCTTTGAGATCCATTCACAAAAGTAGTCCAAAAATTATAATAATGAGGTATAGTTATTTTCAAGATTTTAAAATTTAAAAATACGTTCAAAAATAGCATTTTGTTTAAAAAATAAAAATAGTCCATTTAAAAAAGTTATTGATTATTCATAATTTATTAATATTCAGCTGTTTACAAATTATTTGAAAACTGTGTACGAATAAAAATTATTCATGAACAAAAATTATTTATATTTATATTCTCTTCATAAAATTTTTATAAATAAAAGTCAATTTTTTAGTATAAAAATATAAAGGGATTATTTGTGGACAATTTTTTTTTTTTTTAAATGTATCCAAATTCTTGAAAAGAGAATTATATAAGGGATTTTTCCTAATAAATATTTTGAAGAGGCCATACCCAAAATTATTCTTTCTTTTTAATTTTATTTTTAAAATAAATTTATCGTTTTAAATATTGTCAAATATCTTTATAGATATAAAGTCACTATTATTTATTATAAATTGTGTTTCATTAACCTTTCATAAACTTATCAAAAACTAATGCTTGGTAACTTGACAATTTTCGAAACTTCTTGTTTTTTATTAATTCAAAGGACTTCAACCGTTTCATTTCCTGAACAATGATTTTTCGCATTTTTCTCCAGTAAGCTTCGTGAGGGACCAAAGCAATATGCATAGAATTATATGACATAATATTATCTGCAAAGGATCTCTAGCTGAAATGATTAAAGTAATGCACTTACTTAATTTGAATTTAAGGGGTTTGAACTCTAATTTAATAAAAAAAAGAAAAAAAAACTGAATTTGCTGATTTTAAAAAAAAAGAAAAAAATAATACTGCCTGCAAGTAGAGAAGGTCTTTGAGCAAAAATTTGATCATGGGTTTTAAGAATCGATTTGGCAATTTCAGGTGAAGAAACAATCATGTGTGACTTGGCCTCGTTGAAGTTGCATAATTGGCCTATACTTATTAGCCAAGTCTAAAATCTGGTATAGGGTAATGGTGTGTTAGATAATTGGTGAATGTTACCTATTAGAGGTAGTTTTTAATGGCCCTGGAGGTAGATTTTGTGATGATTTGTGTTTATTTTTTTTGGTAATCTTAATGATATGAACAGAATTACTATGAAGCTGAAAACAAATGGGAATAATTGGTTTTCCCTGTTGAGGACATTGCAGCAAAATTTGGATTTCATATGCATCTATATATAATTGTATTGATGCTTTTAGTTTCAGATTGTAGTTGAATTTTATTTCAGTCAAATTAAGTATGCTATCTTATTTAGTCTGCTGTAATGGAATCTTTAATTTTATTTTGTACAAATTGTTTTTGAGGGGAGGGATTAGATTAGTTTCATTAAGCTATCATAACCTTTAATTAAAAATTTAACATTTTTCACGTTATTGTTTGTTTATTATTTTATTTAGATTAGTTAGTATTACTTCATTTGACCATTATTATCATTTTCAAGATACTCCACCAGCCCTAATTAAGTTTGTTTTTACACATTTGTCTCCATGTATATAAAATAACTAGTGGTTTAAAAATTTTATTTGTGCTTCTCTCTTTGAATTTATTCTTAATATATTTTACAAACTATTTATGAAATTAGAAGTTGGGAAAAAGATTTTCTTTTTTAATTTAACGGGAGGAATTTAAGTCATGGTCACACAATAGGCAGTGGTTATCTTTATCAATACAATCAGGTGGAGATTGAAACTCGTGACCAATAGATCACAGTACAACGCACTAACCACTAGGCTTGCCTCTCAAATTCAATAGAGAAAAATTTTGTATTATTAATTTCATGAAAAATTGTTAGAAGCGTTGAATTCAATAATTCTAACTATTTCATGTGAATTAAAAATACAGAATTAAAATCTGCAAATTGCGACCTATTGAAATTGATATTAGAACTCTATAGATATAATTTGACACTTGATTTGAAAAAATAAACAAAAATTAAAAAAAATAAATAAATTTGTAATAGCAACTATTGCGAGTACCATCCATAAATTTGTTCAAGCAATTCATGCTCGCTTGCTATTCAACAAGTTTGAACAAATTTGTTATATATCATAAAAGATTATCATCTCCACAAATTTGTAAACTGATCGAGAAGTGATTTGTTTTTGCAATTTTAGTTTATAAAAATTAAAGCCAAGTAAAAGTAAATGAAATAAATAAAAAGTAAATTTTTGAAATAATAAAAGATAAAAATTAAAGCGATGACTTTTAGAAATATTTTTAAATTATTCCATTAGATTCTCTAAAAGTACGACAGAATATTCTAAAAATATTTCTAAACCTAAATTATAGTGTAAAATGTAAAGAGGTATGAATAATTTTAAAAAGTAGTTATTAAATAATAATATTAACCAAACACGTCTTTACAGAGGGTTGAGTGGTCGACATTTTTTAAATGAAATTACAAGATATGCTATAATTGCTATTAGTTAATAACACTTTGATCAAATCTATATTTTAAACCATTTTTAAAAGAACATTTATAACTTTTTTTTTTTTTGATTTTTTGAAAAATAAATTTCAAACCATGGAATTGTTGAATACAAATTCTAAGATTTGGACGCCGATCTTAAAACCAGTAGAGTGGTCGACGTCGACGATGAAGCAATAGCTGACGTCGACATCAAAGGCTAGCAAGGCAGCAGGGGTCCTCCAGCAGTGACGAATGTCAGCTAGAAACATAAATTAATTGCATGATTTGAATGCAACCAAAGAATTTGGAGATTCGACACGTTTTGCTAGTTTTAGTCAACGGCAAGGAGAGGAAGGAGACAACAAAAACAGACAATCTGTTGAGTTGAAGTTAAAATATCAATGATCTTCTTTACCTTATTGCGGAAACCCATATCAGTGATTGGCAAAAAAATAGTATTTTACCATTAAAAATAGACAATCTCTTGAGTTGAAGTTAAAATATATACGTGATATTATAATATTGAACACAATTATTTAAAATTTAGATGTAATTATAATATTGTATCATTGATTGGTAAAATGCTATCTATGGAAACCCATATCAATGATCTTCTTTACCTTATTAAGGAAGATGTCAACTTTATAGCAGAGCGACCCCAATGTTCCTCAAGACAAATAAATTAGCACGCATTGTTGCCACATCTGCTAAAAAATATTTTGATGCATTGCTCATTGCTTTAATGAGCATATGATCATTAAATAATTGCTTAAGCTTCTATGGAATATAGTTGGATATGAACATACTAGTTGTGCAAGATCTGGACCGATGATCCCAACAGAAGAGAAAAACTCAATTTTACTAAGGATAGTTTTATCAGGATCCGCTAAAGTAGTTTCGGCAGTGACTTAATTGGGTATTTGCAAGTTGAGAAACCATGTTTCTTGAAAAGAATAAGAACAGAGTCAGGCCTCTCTGGGTTTATAAATTGCACACTTTTGGAAGCAGAAATAGCATCTTCTGGCGATAACGTACATGAACTGATGAGGTAAGACACAGTGAAAGAGGATTCTTTCTGTTGTTTTAGATTATTAATTGTTGTGAAAAGGGTCTAGTGATAATAACAGATGCACAATAAAGAAACCGTAAATCACTAAAATTTCGCAGAACAGTAAAGGGAACATACTAAAAAGAATAGAAATTACACAGAAACAAAATGAGAAACGAACTTACAAGAGGAATCCTTAAGCAGTTAATTTGTTTAGGAAATGGGTAGGAAGGGAAGTTGAAAATGGGAAGGACCAAAGGAAGAGAAACAAAGAAAGCGAAGAGAAGCTCAGAATGGGAGGAAGATTGAGTTTGAGAGTTGATTTAGATGAAGCATAGCATATAAGTCGTACTCACCTTTTTATTTTTTAATCCAACATTAAACTCATGGTAAACTAGTGTCAAGCTTGGAGCTAAACAAAGCTCTATTCCACTGGATGTCAATACCTAGCTTGTACATGCAACTTTTATTAGATCTTAGTGTTTATATACAGTTGGAAGGAAAATTAATGTGATGACATGTAACTTACTTATGTGGGTTGATTGAATTTTTTTTAAAAAAAAAAAAATAGTACTACATTATTTTAAAATGACATCAACCAGTAGTGTTATATTATTTTAAAATGGCATCTATTACATGAGTCTGCCCTGTGTAAGAATTTTTTTAAAAAACAGAGATAACTGGGAAGGAGATGGGGCTTTTCTTAATTTTTGGCACTGAGGAGCCATGGCAAAAAATGGAGGTATTAGATGTGCAAGACCTGAAGACGTTGTTTCCCACCCTAGTTGGTTGAGAGAGCATTTATAATGTAAATTGTGAAGGACAAATACCGACCATTTTTTATTTATAAAATAATTCAATTATTTATTAAATATTGTAACAATTTCATGGATGTAACATACTGCAGTCTTATATTATATTTTGTAAATTAAAAAGTTTTAGTTAATTTTTTAAGCAAGTGTTAAAATGAACGGTCTTAATGATTTTATAAAAAATATTAGAAAAAGTCAGTTCGTATACAAAATATACTGATAAAAAAAAGTTTAAAAACAATATTTTAGTTTCTACTTGTAATTCAAATTTTTAAGTCATTAAGTTTTCTTTAAAAATTAAGTCCAATTTGATAAAGATTTATATGAGAAATTGAGTATTTTTATCAATTTTATTTTAAATATTTATTTAGAGTAAAATCTGCAACAATATTAGAGTTTAATGCATCAGATTCCATCACATTAAGCAAGTGCAGAGTGCAAGAATCCAAAGCTAAAGCAGATAAATGATTATAAGAGAATGCAGGTTTTGATAATCCATGAGCTATAACATTCCCTTCTCTATAGATAGGTGTGGCAGCAAAAGAATGAATTGAAATCATCTTCAACTTCAACAAAAATTTGTTCCAACTCATTGCATAGTATCTTTGCACCAATTCACCACATTCATAGCATCCATCTCTAAAATCAGATTTTGTAAACCCAGATTTTTAGCTTTCCGGAGTCCCATTATTGCCGTTTCCGCCTCCACCTCAACCGATTCCAGCTTATCCCATCATATCACCATGAACTTTTACAAATTCCCAATTTCACCATCAATTTAACTTTTATTTCAAACCCACTTTCAACTTTTGAGTTGGTTACCAATTGCACCCTAAATTGAAATTCTCATTTGAAATCGAACAAGCTGAATTAATCTAAGGATCAATTTTGATAGTCTGCCGAGTCAGATGATTATTAGTAGGCTACCACTTGACACCTAGACGCTGATGTGGATTTTCCAAGAGGGTACAAAAAATCTAAGAGGATTCCTACATTTAGACACATCCACCAAATATGAAATCTGCTCCTTTTGTTTCTTTACATACTCTTTTAAAAGGCAATTATCAGTATTTTTTCAACACAATAGACAAACTTAAACTTGTTTTTTTCTCCAATTCACCTTTCAACATCAACAACATTAGGAAATGGAAAATGGAAATGAAATAATCTAGCAAAATTATCAAATAATTTGGGGCCAATAACATTTTTTGTCCTCGTACTTTAGTGAATTTGGATTTTTGATCGCTCTTTGTACTAGTGGTTTTAAAAAACCTCCTGTACTATGAAAAATAGTTAGACTCGCACCCTCTATCTATGAAATAACGGAACATGTGCCACAAACTAACAGCCACCGCATGATTCTTACTATCTGCTTCTCCCACCTTCAAAACAACGTCGTTTTGGATGTACGCCTTCAAGCTCTCTTTCAATATGTTTTATCAAACACCTTATGTGCACTTCTACTTACCACCTGATCCATGGTTGCTCCACCATTTGTTCCTCCTCCTCCCTCTGCAAATTCAATCGTTTATGATCATGAACTATACCAATCACAAGCAATGCAGATTTGACCAAGCTAAATGGTGAAGGAAATTCCGGAAATATATATATATTCTTTATTAGAATTTTTTAGTCCATCTACAATTAGAAAAAATTATACTAATATTAGCTAGAAGTCTATTGCAATTCGTATACCAACAGTTTATATGTATATATATACTTGCACAATATATAGATTTAAATAATGATGAATTTTTCCATTCTAGAAAGTTTTTCTTCAAACCTTTGAATCTTGAAATTCGGTTTCTTCAAATGGATCATCCCGTCAAATGGAGGAGCAATAGAGTAAAAAGATCAGCCAGCTCGCTCTAAGCTCTATGGATATAAGATATGGTTGCAATTTACGAGTTGTACTTATTATAGAGTGGGAAGAAAGCCCCTTATTAGGGTTGTCCTTAGATTTTAGGGTATCCAATAAAGTTTCGTAAGGAATTATGAATTTGAGAAAATAAGAGCCCAGCAAATTGAAAGTGCTATGACTTTAAGCTGCCAATTATGAAATCTATCAATTTTTTATTTCGAGTTCAACAATTTTTAGTTTCCATCTTATATTTACTCTTTACACAAAAATTCTTATATATGGCAAACTTTCTCGAGCAGGAAACTTAAACATCTTTACTCTATTTCTATTCTTTGTGGTTGAATAATAAATTTAAAATTGAGAAATAAAAATATCTTACTTTTATTCACGAGGCTCCATCTTCCATGGATGGTTAGCAATTTTAAGTATTAAGTCGGTTAGGTTAGGATAGAATATAAGTATATTTATTTTAATAATTACAGTGGATTAGTCTATGAATTTGAGGGATAAACATTAATATTTCTGTATTTTATCCAAACTTATTTTGAAAAACATACACCAACCAAATCAACTTTTAATATTTTTCAAAAATTTAACTATGTTAATATCTTCTACCTTGTCGTTAAATACACTTATGTATTACACTAACGGTGAATTTTTTTTTTTTTTTAATGCATGGAAGAGAAAATGTGTGGATAGAATCTGTGATTTATGGTATTAAGTGAGAGATTGTTTATCTTTATCGATCATTAGGACGGACAATGGAACTGAATTTTTTCTCAAATCGTTCTTTGATTCCTTTGGCATTTCACATCAAACATCTTGTGTTTATACACCAAAATAGAATAGTGTAGTTAAAAAGAAAAATTAACACATCCTAAATGTAACTAGGGCCTTATTATTTTAGTCCAAAGTTCCATTAAAGTTTTGGGTCATGTAGTTTTGACTGCTTCATATCTTATAAAAAGAATTTCTATGGCCAAATATCAAAACAAATCACGTTTTGAGTTAATATTCCACAAAGTTCCAAATTATTATCATCTCATAATTTTTGGTTGCTTGTGTTATGCTTCAAATTTAATAGCTTCTAGAACCAAATTTGCTCCTAGAAGTAGAAAGTGTATTTTCATAGATTATCCTTTTGGCACCAAAGGCCATCTTCTTTTTTATCTTGAATCAAAATAATATTTTGTATCTAGAAATGTTGTGTTCCATGAAGACATTTTTCCTTATATGCATGACACAATTCCTGCTTCTTTCATTTCTTCAACGCAAAATCATTAGTGTTGCCAAATATTTCTTCATTGTACATTAATGTTTTTGAATATCTTATTTTTGTCAATATTTCTATTTCTGCACTTGATTTTGTTAATATTCGTGTTTCTGTTTATGTCCCTATTTCTGATCAACGTGCTCTTAGAAGAAGTACTAGAACTAGTTCTTTACCTTCTTATTTACAATAGTATCATATTCAGCTTCCTGGTTTAAGTTCTTTTGCTTCTTGTTCTACTTCTCATCCCCTTCAGAATCATTTTTCATATTCAAGGCTTTCTCCTTCCTTCTAGTCATCCATTTGTAATGTTTGTAGTGTCTTTGAACCTACATTTTATGGCCAGGCAGCTAAGTATCCTCAATGACAAGATGCCATAAGCTACTGAATTCATGCTTTGGAATCAAATAGAGCTTGGAAAGTTATTCCTTTACCTCAAGGAGTTCAACTATAGGTTGCAAATGGGTGTATAAAGTGAAGTTTAATTTAGATGGCTCAATGGAAAGATATAAAGTAAGGCTAGTAGCTAAAGGGTACACTCAAAAGCCAAGATTTGACTTTCGAAAGACTTTTAGTCCAGTGGTAAAGAATACTATAGCTAGAGTTTTTTATCTCTTACAGCCATATCTGGATGGCATTTATGTCAATTAGACATTAATAATGCATTTCTGAATGGTGACTAGATGAAGAAATCTTTATGTCTTTGCCTTTGGGTTTTCAACCTAAGCGGAAGGCGTAATCTCCAAATTTTGCGAGGCCTTTGGTATGCAGACTGAGGAAGTCTTTGTATAGGCTAAAACAAGCTTTTAGATAATGGAATCTCAAGTTTAAAGAGTCACTTATTGCATATGGCTTTATTCAATCAAAAACATATTACTTTTTATTTACAAAATCTTTTGGATCAGAATTTATTGCTCTATTGGTGTATGTAGATGATATAGCCATCGGCTGCAATAATAAAGCTTTAGTTGATAATGTCAAGCAGTCTTTGAGTTCACATTTTAAGCTCAAAAACTTGGGTAATTTGAAGTACTTCTTGGGACTTGAAATAGCTAGATCAGCAAAGGGAATCTCCATTTCATAAAGAAAATATGTTCTAGAACTACTGAAAAAGAATGGTCTGCTGGGTTGTAAACGTAGCTCAGTCCCCTTTGAAGTGAATTCGAAGCTAACTCATACAATTGAAAATTTGCTTAATGATCCTAATGTCTTCAGGCAATTGGTTGGTAAGTTGATGTATTTGACTCTTATAAGGCCAGACATTGCTTATGGAGTTCACATCCTTTCACAATTCATGGATAAGCCAATTGAAGTTCACTTGCAGGCTACTTATAAGCTCCTTAAGTATCTTAAGAAAGCTCTAGGTTAAGGTTTGTTTCTTTCTGCTGCATCTCAAATAAAACTCACTACTTATTGTGATAGTGATTAGGCTTCATGTGTTGAGACCAGAAGGTATTTAACTGATTTTAGCATTTTTTAGGTGATTCTTTGGTTAGCTAGAAATCTAAGAAACAAGTTACAGTTTTTAGAAGTTATGTAGAAGCTTAGTATAGGTCTATGACTGCAACTACTTCTGAAATTTTTTGGCTTCTGAATTTGTTTACAGATTTAAAGGTTTCTTTGCCTTCCTATTACTATTTTGTTTGATAGTAGGTCAGCAATTCAAATTGTTAAGAATCCTGTTTCATGAAAAAACAAAACATATAGAGATTTATTGTCATTTTATCAGAGAAAAGATTGTTGCTAGTTTTTTTTTTTAAAAAAAAAACTACAATACAGAGTAGATAGCTGATTTGTTTATAAAATCCATTTCAATTTTATTATTTGCTACACAAGTTGAACATAAATAACATTTATGTTCAACTTGAGGGGAAATATGAACAAAAAAGGTAAAAATATTAGTAATAGTAGTCTTTAGAGACTATAATATAATTTAATTTAGATACTTAGTTTTATAGATTAGTCCTTTGTATATATACAATGTAGGATCATTTATCAAAAAAATAACGAAATTTAAAATGTGGACATTGGATAGCTCTTTCGCAAGTTTGTCGCAAGAGGGAAACGCAGAACACAGATACTTTCGCAATCCCATATCGCGAAAGTAAGTTAATGAAGCCCGGTAAATAAAGGTTTAGGGTTTAGATTAAGCAACGAACAAATAAGACACCGCTACGTCTGAGATTTACACTTACGCGGGTTAATAATGCGAAAGAAGGGGGCAGAAAAGAACACGTGGCTTGAGCTGATTTGAGATGGGCTGCCAACACATTTTCGCAAGACGGAAATGCGAAAGTGGAGGACATTTGCAACCTTGTCTTGCGACGTGGCCTCGCGGAAGTAAAGGGCCGAAATGGTGTTTGCTGGTCCCCTCCTTCTATTCAATTTGTGAACAAGAAAATACAAAAGAGAAGAAAGTGGTAGAGAGATTGAGATATTTAAAGACAAAATTTTGGCACGTGAGGAAGGTGAGGAATGCAACGTTTGGTACGTTTTTTGTTTCACTTTTAAATTTTAAATTTTTAAATTTGGCTAAAATTTTGAAATTTTAAATTTTTAAATTTGGCTAAAATATGTATCAATTTTAAATTTTTAATATATGGAATTTTGAATGTAGATGAATGTTTAGGGATATTTTTTTAGGGTTGGTTCATAAAGAAAAATGAATATTATTTATATGTGATATGAAATAAATTAGGTTTGATATTTTGGCTAATATTAGTTAATTATTATTTGTTGTGTGGATACTATATTATGTTAGTATTAATAAATTAGGTTGGATAGTTGTTGCTATATTAATTTTGTGAATTTTACTAATTAATAAATAATTAATTTATTAGTAATGAAATATTAATCATAATTTATTAAGTAAATGCATTAATAATATGGATTTATTAATTGCAACCGTAATAATAAATTT
>CANUEY010692315.1:0-12608 GCA_948099555.1 Croton setiger | reverse complement strand
GCAGATTTGCAATTTATGAAAATTGGGATACTAAAATGTAATTTTGCATGTTTTGTACTTAATTGCTAATTTGACATGTTTTCACATCTTTTGTGGTTTGTTTGAGATAATTGGATGTTCAGGGATCAAAAGAGTAATTTTTCCTATCCAGGGACCTTTTTGTAATTTGTTTAATTTTCAGGGACTAATTCGTAATTTTTCTTTGTTTACTTTAAATTGTTAATTTTAGGCATTTAGGATTTAATTCGGGGATTAAATCGGGTAGAATGTAAATTTTAGGACCCGTTTGTAATTATTTTCTCCAGAATCTGAGAAAGAATAATTAGAACTACGGGCTGTTTAAATTTTCTACGATTTAATTTCCGCAATTTATTACTTTTTGTTTTGTGTTTGTGCAAACGATGTTAATCACCGATTTAGGAACATCGCTAGTCGGCTTTCCAAAATAATAGTCTTAATTTTAAATTTTCGGAAAACTAAAATTGGTTTCAGAGGCCTGTGAATCCGGGCGTTAGTCGAAATTAAATTTCGGCTAATGTACCTTACCCTCTTACCTGGAATTTTTGGTTCGGATTTTGCCTTATCCAAAATTAAAACGGAGTCAATTTTTCAAAATAAAATTTCGGTTTTTCTAAAAACCAGTTCCTGAATGGGTGGCGACTCAAATCATTTTTTTAAGACTGACTAGCTCGGCACCGAAATCCAAAAATGCTTTATTGCCTTAGAATCAAACTTTTTGTCTTTTCGGCTCAAAAGCTAGAAAGTCGTCGAGGACCGAGCGGATTCCGCCGTCATCAGTTTTCTTGCGTCTCCACTGGGGATTTTACAGTTAATCTCCGGTTTTCATCACTTAAAACCTTTTTCGACTGTAAATAAAGGGTAAACTCTTTTTCAAAACAAACCAATCGGTTTTCCAAACTTTTAAGTTAAGACTTTTTGCAATAAAATCAGAATAAAAGCGCTCGGTGATTTCTGTCATTTGTTGTCTGTTTTACTGCTTTCTTTAAACTGTTTTAGGAATTTGCATTACATTATTCATCATCTTCTATCTCCATTCTACCCTTATCACCCTCACGATAAGGTTATCGGTGCGACCGGCTGCTGCTGTTGACAAAACATTTTTAGTTTTGGGATGTTGCCGAAACTAATCGGTCTTAAAAATGTTTTAAAGAGTCGCCACCCGATATCGGGAAAATCAAATTTTAATTTTCAAAAATGACTCCGTTTTTATTTTAAAGGCACTGGTCAAATTACAGAGATTCGGGGTAAAGGGGTCGGGTACGTTGGTTTAAGTTACACTTAAACCGCTGCCCGGTAAAAACCGGCCTCTGGTTTATTTTTCTTTCCAAAATTTAGGTTTAAATAAAAATGCCGTTGCTGTGATTAAAACTAACGATGTTCCTAAATGGCGATTTACGGTCATTTGCAAAAATCACATCAAACATCAAAAGCGATTAAAGTGCGGAAATTAAATGCGGAAATTAATTAAACAAACCCTAAAACTAATTATTCTTTCTCCGATTTAGAGAAAATAATTACAAACCAAACCTATCAATTTACAACCTACCCTTTGAAATCCCGAATTAAACCCAATTAATCCAAATTAAACAAATCAAAGCAATTACTGGAAAATTACAAATTGGTCCTTCAAAATTTAGAAAATTACAATTAGGTCCCTAATTATAAAAATCATTCATTCAATACATGAAATTTGTCAAATCAAGCAGTTAATCACCCAAACATTCAAAAATCAACATTTAGAAACAAGTATGGCAAAATTACATTTTAGCCCTCCAACTTTTAGAAAATTACAAAACTGCTCCCAATACAAGAATAATCATCAAGTCAGCATGAAACATATCAAATTGATCAAATAATTCATTAGTCATGCAATTCTAAACACTTTGAGGGCAAATTGTGTAAAACTATCATTCAAACTACCATTTTTGCTATATTTTTATTTCTACCCTTAACACTTCTAACAACTTCAGAATTAACATATTTTATGTCATGCTGAAAGATTGATTCCAAACAACTACAGTTCTACCAAGCCAAACTATTTATGTATACTGGGAAGATGAACCATGAATTCCTATGATTCTCAACATGTAATGCTTTGAACAGGTCAACATCATCATAATTAAAATGCATACCAAGAATTTTATATTATCCAGGATATTAAACAGAAACAAGGAAATGTTCAACACATTGGCTAACAGACTATGTTGTAAGGGAAGTTGATTGAATGACCAGCTGAGGTGCAGATGAAGAACAAAGTGCAAATAAAGATTTATATCATTTTATGCTTATAAACCTACAACTCGAGCAGATTGATTAATGACCAGAAGATATATCCATTGTAACTACAGTGCATATTCTCAGACAAGCAAAAGAAATCAACAAAAGTTAAAGACACAATACAAAGGGCAGATCATTTTAACATATAATGATTAACCTTTATGCTTGTCATTTCATACCAATTCTGTAAGAATAAACCTGAAAGGGAGGAACAAATATGCATGCAGACAACAGACCTAAATTGTCATGCAATTTACAAATTGAAATCTCAATGGTAAACATGATTTCCAACAAACAGAACAAACTTGAACAATCAGACTCAATCATTAACATTCAACATATTAACCCAGAATAAGCCAGAAGAATCTAATAACCTATATCCTGTAAAGGTTAAAATTGAAAGCAGAAATACTTCTCCACAAGATTAGCAGTCCATATAACATAAGGCATAGCAAACACTGCTTAAATTATCACCAACTGAAAGGGTAATCTTTAAATGGGATTTACACACAGGTGGAACAGATTGAGCCTAATAGGTCAAAACAGAAAATCATTCCTAGGTTCACCATCCAACACTCAATTTAGAAACAAGAAGGAAAAATGACATTCAACATTAATCAATCTCAAGAACATGGATAATCTCTATGATAACCAAACAGAAAACCAGAATGACAAAACCAGGCAAAAATTAGACTAGGTGTAAATAGAAATGCAATGAACAGAAAATAGGATTTAAGAAATAAGAACAACACAAACGTAATCATCAATTTCAATCATCGATAGAGAAGAAAACAGAAATGGGCAATCAATCTGGTTCCCTAATATAGTTATCTTCCATATTCAGAAAACAGAAGGGAAAATTAAGGAAAATAAGAAAATAAGATGAAATGGTACCTCAATTCAAGCTTTTTGAATCCTTTGATTCCAACAAAATATATTCGAAATCTTTACACTTGTCTTTAACAATTGTCTTTAACAATTTCCAGAAACTACAGAAACTACACCAAATTCCCTAACTCTCAAATTCGAATCTCAATTTCAAATTAGCTTTGAAATTGAGATCGATTACAATGTTTTGAAGAAAAATCGACTCAGAAAATTCTAATTCCTCAAAAATCTAGAAACCCTAAATTCTTTTCCCCAATTTTTTCGAAAAGAGAACCCAGAAATTCTCTCTCTGGAATAATCTCTCTGGACTTTCTGGAATCCCCCCATTCTTTTTTTTAGCTGCTTCTGCCTTTTATAGACCAGCCTCATCCTCGCGTGCCTCTGTGTTTCTTCACTGCGCCTCTCGCTTCCTTCGCCTTCGTCCACGGCTCTCCACTATCATTACTGTACGATTCTGTTATGCAAGGAGACAAAGACGAATTCCTTCGTCTGTGGCCATTCCCATCTATTACTGCTTTCGGTTTTTCTTTTCTTCATCTTTTGCTATCTTCAATTTCAATTCTTTCGTTGTTTTCTGGTTCAATTGTCTGCATTTCCACCTTTTCTCTTTTTTTTTATTTTCCTTTAGCATAAAACGGCGCCGTTTCTGCTGAAGTGGTGCGTTTTGCACCTGTTCTAATTAAAGGGCAGAACAGTTTGAATCGAACCATTTCGGTTCGATTCAACTCCCAGCCTTCTCTTCTCCTTCTTTTCTTTTTATTTACTCTTTTAACCCCACTTCTTTTATTTCTTTTTCAATTGCACCCTTCCTTCCTAACTTTCTCTTTCAATTTTTCTCATTTCTTTTCTTTTTCTTTAATTAAATCCTTTTCCTATTTTGAACTCATTTTTTCCTCTTTTCTTCTTTTTTAATTAATTTTTTTTCTTCTTTTTTTAATATATTTTTCTTTTCTCATTTTTTTAAAATAAAAAGAAATTAAAACTAAAAATATGACAAATATATTTTTAATTTTAATATTTTTCTTTTAAATTTTGGGGTCAAAATTGAGCGTCAACAGCTGCCTGCTAAAATTTTTCGGATCTACCAGTTGGAGTAATGGTAATGCTTGTCAACCATAAGCCTTGTACCTGCGGGTATATGAAAAGGTTAGGCCTCAAAAACCGAAACCTTGCTTACGGAAGCCGAGACTTGTTTAACCCGACTAAACCCATATATAGTCAATCGTAGCTACTTCCATTTAGGAAAATTACCCAATTTGTTGTGTTGTTGCTTTGAAACATCATCCTAAATGCGAGAGTTATCGTGAATCTCAAAGTCCCCTGCTGACTGTCGAGATTTAAGCCAAAAATCCTAGGGTTTCAGACGTTAAAATTTTGAACAAATATGTGCGGGTGAAATAAGGGTAGAGTTCATGCGTTTCCTACCTCCCGTTCCCCATTTTTATAAATAATGTACTGTTGTCATACATCACTTAACGTTTTTTTGTTTCAGTCATTTAAGAGTCGGTTGCAGTTATGGGCCGTGGGCCCCAACACCCAACTCGGTTGATTAATTTGAGAGCTTTTACCGAGGAAAGGCGAGATAGCTAATTCCCGAACACAATGTTAGAGCCCACTAGCGTTCACAGTCGAAGTCCAGAAAACGAAGTTTGGAAACTCGAGGCGCTGCCCGAAAAATCATTGCCCAGCAATTGAGCACAACTAGTTATGACGTTCAGTGTCGCATTGACCTGAACTGTACTTATCCAGACATATGTACACCTAATTGTAAATCCAAAACCTTCTGTTGTGAATGAAATGATGTTTTTAGCTGATACATTTCTGATGTCTTTTGAAAAGTGAGAAAGTGAGAAACACATAAAAATAAAAAAATAGAAAAAAAAAGAAGAAAAAAATAGAAATTAGAAAAAAGAAAAATGAAAAAATAGAAATAAAACCCAGCTTAAGTGGCAATCGTGATTAAGGCAAAAAGAAAGGGTAAAAAAGAGAAAATGATTAACTAGAAAATCGAAAAAACGGCTAGTTAATGACGAAAGACATCCTAAATGTATTGTGCTAAACTATACTCGCCTAGTCGAGCAAAACTTTTTAAAGTCTCCAACCAGCTGCGGAGGAAGGACCGATGCTCCATGACAGTTAACCGACACATTAGCTTACATTCATTTGATGTGCAAATTCTACATCTTCATGCATCCATGCATACATTTTATTTTCTAATCATTTGCTTCACATCCGGTTATAGCCAAAAGATTGATTCAACCAGAGAAGGCACTGTTGTCGACGAGGGTCAGAGACACGCCTGAAAGATCAGTCTGACCTACGAATACCCCGACCCCAGAAAAGGTAAACTCAGAATCAAGAATTATAGACAACATGGCAAGAGAGAGTTCAAGCAAAGCCATCGACCTTCATGAGTTTGAAACTGCTATAAGAAATATGAAGGCTGAAATAAAAGTCGAGTTGGAAGTCAAGATTAATGCTAGGGTTCAAGAGGGAATTGCACAGGCCCTAAAGAATTTGAATATTGAGCCATATGCCCAGAAGCACAAACGGGCAAGATATTAGGATAGTGGAAACAAGTCTTCCAAGTCATGGGGAAAGCCTGCGGTAGCAGCAACATGTGTGACGACTGTCAAGGCTCCGAGAGAGTTTTTCGAGCTTAATATGCCAATGTCGGAGGTGCTAAAAGAGCTTCAACCACTGGGTCTCCTCCTGCCTCTTGAACCAAAACCTCTCCCTAACCCTGTACCGGCGTATTATGACCTCCAGGCTTATTGTGAATTCCATCAATCTAAGGGTCACGACACCAATGATTGTAAGCGCCTAAGATATGAAATCCAAGATTTTGATCGACCAGGGGAAGATACCTGACTCGGATAGAAGCAGACCTAGCACCAGGAATAACCCGCTTCTAGATTTTCGCAACGAAGCTCCGAAGTGAACGTGACTAGTCGGAATTGAATATTCTGTGACTCAGCTTTTGTTTTTGTTTGAAAATTTCAAACATTTTATGAATTTGAGAACAATATTTGTACTTTGTTTCAGTATTTTGTCTTTATATACGTGTTTTCATCAGGTAGCTTTCATTATTTTGAACTGTTATTACATTATTTTGTGAGATTTGAGCCTAAATAATGTTAAATTCTTGTGAGTTAGTTCACATGCTTGGCTTAAGAATCCTAGAACTTACTTCGCGACCTTCCTAGGCTGAGGCTAGGGTTGCAAGTTTAGAAATGATGAAGGCAATTTAGGAAGAACTATTTAGCTTAAAGAGCTGACCCACTTGAATAAGTCTCTAGATGAGCCCCCTTCTAGCCCAACATAAACCGGTCATTTCTAAAACCGAACAATAAGCCAACCAAAAGAAAAACAATTTTATGAATTCCCCTTTTGAAGGAATCACACAGGTAAAAGACCTAGGAAGTAATTGAATAAAAACAATGCATGAAATACAGAAAAAAAAGAGAAAAGAAAACGACAATCGGGTCGAAATAACAAAAACGAAGAGTAAGAGTAGAAAAGGAGAACCATAAATCAAAGTCAATAGAAAAATAAAGCCAAAATCAGAATTAGAAGAAAGAATAAAATGATAAAAAGAAATAAAGCTGGAAATAAGAAAGGGTTAGAAAAACTCTTAAGAAATAAAGCTGCAAATAAGAAAAGGTTAGAAGGACTCTTAAGAAATAAAGCGCAGTTTAGAAGGAAAAAAAAATCAATAATGCTTCATGTGGTTCACTAGAAAGTAATCCCTTCAAAACGAAAACAAAATTTCCTATTTTGTCTGACCTTAGCCCCGACCCCATTACAACCAAAGAAAAGACCTTTTGATTTTAATTTGTGACCACTACAAGTGGAGGTTAGGTTTCGAAGCAAGCCTATGGTGACTCTTAGCTTACCATGATGAACGCCGAGCGCATACACTGTAACCCTAAACACGAGAGAATTTGTGAGTCTGTGTGACTTAAGATAGTGGGAAGTAATGTTAGCTATTTTGTTGAGAACACTGTTATAAAGATAAAAATGCTGAAATATGTTATGAAAAATGGGGTTACTTCTTTGAAAATCAGGAAGCCCTAAATGAAGGAACATGGAACAGTTACTCTAATCAGGGGGCAACGAGCTTGTATGCAAAATGATGAGAGAACCCTGAGGGGTCATGGTAGAGAAGTCTTTGTGTGTGTTGTGGTTTGCTATAATCAGGGGGCAATGAGGTTGCTTGAAGAATGATGAGAAAACCTCGAGGGGTTAAGAAAGGAAGTTTTTGTGCATGTTACGCAATCTTACAATCCGAGACGATGAAAGGCAGAAGTCAGCAACTGGGTTGACACTTAAATTCTTTCAGCAATTCAATGTTCTTTAGCGTTAAACAGATCTCGATGGCAGTTCTTTGACCCTGCTCAGCACAGAGCCATTTCAGAATGAGTCCATGGAAGGCTTGCACCTCAATAAAAACACATGCATACATGAATAACATACATGCATCTTGCATTTTATTGTTTTAATTTTCAGGAATAAAACAGAAAGGCCAGAGTGTCAAACCTTTATTCAGAGTCAAAAACAGAATAATGAGAACTCATAGATTTCTCGGAGATGGTGGAAACCGTCGGGTGAATAAACCAGTTGCAGAAGCAATACAACATCAGGCTGAACACTTTGCGGTAGTCACACCGAAAGAAGAATTCAAGTTAAATTGGAAAAAAACAGAGATTCATAGTGCTATCTAAGCATTTGGAACGCCAGGTTCCGATGAACATCTGCACAAGGAATAGAAAGTTGTTGGGATAATCTAGTAATGGGATTATGAAGAATGAATAGCAGGGGGAAAAAACAGAGAACTGAATAGAATGAACCCGATGAGTCGGAAAAAAACGTCTGAGGAGGTTTTAAGAAGAAGAGTAATGAATGAAGAATGTGATTCACAGATTAGGAGTTGCTTTCAGGATAAGCACAATAGTTGAAAACCAAGGTGAAGACCTTAATGCAAAGCTGCGGCTGAGTTGTTGGATCAATGAAGATGTCTAGCGTGGTTGGGATATTTTGACCGTTCAAATTATGAAGCATTTGGATTTGGATTCGTCATTTGTGAATGAGCCATTTTCAGGAATGGTGGGACCTTCGGAGTCTTATCGAAAGATAAGCATTTGAATTTGGATTCGTCGTTTGTGGAGGAGCCATTTTAAGGAATGGTGGGACCTTCAGAGCCTTATCGGAAGATAAACATTTGAATTTGGATTCATTATTTGTGAAAGAGCCATTTTGAGGAATGGTGGGACCTTCGGAGCCTTATCGAAAGATAAGCATTTGAATTTGGATTCGTTGTTTGTGGAGGAGCCATTTTCAAGAATGGTGGGACCTTCGGAGCCTTATCAAAAGATAAGCATTTGGATTTGGATTCATCGATTGTGGAGGAGCCATTTTCAGGAATGGTGGGACCTTCGGAGTCTTATCAGAAGATAAGCAATTAGTGTTGATTTGTTGAATCATGAAGGAGCCATTTTCAAGAATAGTGGGACCTACGGAGCCTTATCGGGAGATAAGCATATGAATCCAAATTCATCGATTGTGAAGGAGCCATTTTCAGAAATGGTGGGACCTTCAGAGCCTTATCGGGAGATAAGCAATTAGTGTTGATTTGTTGAATCCTAAAGGAGCCATTTTCAAGAATGGTGGGACCTTCAGAGCCTTATCGGGAGATAAACATTTGAATCCAAATTTGTCGATTGTGAAGGAGCCATTTTCAGGAATGGTGGGACCTTCAGAGCCTTATCGTGAGATAAGTAATTAGTGTTGATTTGTTGAATTGTGGAGGAGCCATTTTCAGGAATGGTGGGACCTTCAAAGCCTTATCGGGAAATAAGCATTTGAATCCAAATTCGTCGATTGTGGAGGAGCCGTTCTCAAGAGTGGTGGGACATTCGGAGCCTTATTAGGAGATAAGCACTTGGATTCAAACAATGGGAAAACCGGATTCACCTACACGATGTGATGTTCATAAACTTGTATAAGATCTGATGAGATGTGGAGAAATGAAAGGAACTTCTATTGAAGACCTGTCAAGATGTAATTGAGGAGAATCCTCAGTATAGACGTGCTACACCTACAATTAGGGTCGACAGAATGTTTGAAAAAATCCAGTCTAAACTTAATGGAGCTTCTAGGTTTCTTCTGTGTTTACTTCTTGAAAGGAAAAATTGTGACAAACATGGTCCTTAGAAGAAGAAAAATCTTGCCAAAATCAATGCCAAGCTTGGTGGGTTAAACTTACCGTTGACAATCGAACAATCATCGTGGTGTTCCCTTGATTGCCGTGAAGCTAGCGGAGCCTTGTAAAGTGGAGAAGCCGCTTTCAACCCAATCAGTTGCCAGAGAAAGTGGAGAAGTCACTTTCAACTCAGTCAGTTGCTAGAGAAAGTGGAGAAGTCACTTTCAACTCAATCAGTCGTCAGGAAGGTGGAGAAGCCATTTTCAATTCAATCAGATGTCGATGAAAGCGGAGAAGTCACTTTCATCAAAGATCATCCAAACCCTGAGGTAAGTATCTCTATCTCGGCGTCAATTGTTACTTTGATTAAAATTCGTGCGAAGCACAATTTACATCAAAGTGGCGGCAAACTGTTGACGCTGGATTTTCGCCCCCGGAAATTAACCAATGATGATTAATGTTCCAAGCTCGTGATATCTAGAATTCCAATCAGCTCGATTTTTCTCTTCTAAAAAATATATTACAATGGTTCAATCTTCAGTGCGTGGTAAGAAAATTCTCAAAATTTCTCTTCTTTTTACAAAAAAAAAAAAAGAATATATTTTTCGGTACGTTTTTAATTTTCAATTTGCAAAAATAACAAAAAAATTTAAGTGAATAACTTTTTATTTTAATCTTAAATTTCAATTTTAAGATTATTAAGTGAATTTTTTATATTTTATTTTATTTTTCATTGATTTTGATTTTCATTTTTAATTGTAGTGTGTTTGAAAAATTTTAATTATTTATTAATTAAAAATTAATTAGAATGGTTAATTTGGAAAATTTGAAGAAAAATAGGAAAAGGGATTAAATCCAATAAAATTAGAAGAAGAGGGTATGATTTAAGAGAGATTGGACCTGATTGAACAAGGGAAGAAAGAGTAGGGGAGAAAAGAAGGAAAAGATGAAAAGGAAGGAGTGAAATAAGAAATAGAAGCTGAATTGAACCAGGGTGGGTTCGATTTAGCACCAGCCCTCAGATTTTAACCATCAAAACGCGCCATTTCATTACGAAACGACGTCATTTTGGTTAAGTGAAAAAAAAAATAAAGAAAGAACGATTGAACAGAGGCAAGTGAAAACGAGAAAGAAAGAAACAGATTCGAGAAAACGAAATCAGAACAGGGAAATTGAGGCTTCCTAGTCGAATTCGAAACAGAAGGGAAAAGAAGGGAGAGAGAGAGACAGAAGCGGTGAAGTGACAGACGAAGATCGTGGAGATCGGAAAGAGAATGCTACAGATGAAGAAAGAGTTGGCAAAAAGTTGATGGAGACAGAAGGTAGGACGTGGCTGCAGCAGGAGCACACGAACTTCCCTTGAAAAGGGAAGGTTGGAAAAAATCTGGGGAGAGAGCTTTATGGAGCTTTTTTGGAGAGGTTTCTAGGTTCGAAAATCTGGAGCTTGGGGGGAGAGTTTTCGAGAAAATGAGGAGAGCTTTCTGGACTGAGGTTCGAAAGTAAAGAAAAACTGTAAGCAATTTCCAATTAGATTCTAGGGTTTCTGCTTAGAAATTGGGGGGTTTTGTTTAGTGTTAGGGATTTCTATAATCAGAAAAGAGAGAAACTGTGAGGTTTTCTGAAAATCGTTTGTCGTAAATCTATTTTGTTTTCAATTTCTTCTTCCAAACTGAACTTGAAGCTGTAAAGAATTCTGGAATTTCAAATTGCAATTGAGAACTAATTCTGAGGTACTTCTGATCCTCCTTTCTGTTTCTATTTTGATTTATAACATGAATGGTATCAGTTGGGAACTAGATTAGTTGGGTTAGTTTGGCCTGCTGTGTTGGTTCTGTTGAAACCATTTCTGTTTGAATTAAGTTGTTGATGCTGATAATATATGCTGGTGTGAGTCTGTTTGGTTTAGTTTGTTCTTGGACTGTTTCTGTAACATGAGATTTAACTTGTTTCATACTTCGTTCTTCACATGTTGAAATGTAAGAATGTCTATGTGGGTTTAGCATCTTTGCTAGTCATTCTGTTTAGGGACCTGGAGTCCTAATCTGGGAAAGTTTTTCATATGGTTCAAATGTCTGCCCTGGATCCATGTGCATGATTGATAGAACATTATGTATGTTCGAGGTCCTGGAATGATTTGGTCAGTTTGCCTGTTGTTTTGTTTGTGTTGCTGCCATTGTTTTCCCAGTTTCAAAAATGTAGCATTTGATTGTAGTTCTTTCCCTAGGATGTATGTTCTTCAGTTTTCATTATTTTGCTTAGGTTGTTTCCCCAGTCTGCTGTTTGTGAACAGTTGGCAAGGTAACTGTTGTGTTATTTATGAATACGGAGTCCAGTATAAGCCTCCTATGCATGTTTGTATAAATCGTTACTTCTGTGTATGTTGCCTGCAGTTTGTCTAAATAAATGTTAGGTCAGTTTTAGGTTTTCTTATTTTTCATTTTCTGCATTTTAACCTTCAGTCTAGTTTAAAGTTCTGGCTCTTTTCCTCTACAAATGTATAAGCCTTACCTAGCCTGCTAGTGCAAAAACCCTTTCTGCCATGCATCAAAATCTCTGATTTATGCACCAAAGTCCTGGAACAACAAATGTTTCCTGCTATTATGTTACTGTTTGAGGCTGCCTCTAATGTTGATATTGTATAAGTTGTTGTCATTGCATGCTAATGGTTAGTGCTGCATTAGTAGGCATGTGTGAGTCCTAATGCTTTTTGGTGAAACTGCTTGTTCCTGCTGAGCATAAGTCTGCTCTGGTTTGGTATTTCTGTCTTGGTCTGTTGTCAGTCCAAATTGTAGGTTGTTTTAAAGGAAAAAAAAGGTCAAGCATCTTGGATTCCTTTATTTGTTACACATGTTTGAACTGTTATGTGTTTATGTGCTGTTTGAAGAAAGAAATGCATATAAGGAGGTTGTTTAAAGACAGAATAGAATGTTTAGATCCTTGTGTAAATTGACATCCCTTGGAGGGACTGTTTTCTAAATTGCCAATAACATGTGAATTGCTTGGTAATTTCTATTTGTTTTCTGCCATTGGAACCAATTTAGGACAGATTGCATGATAAAATATTGAATTGAGAGAGTTGGGGCAGATTTGCAATTTATGAAAATTGGGATACTAAAATGTAATTTTGCATGTTTTGTACTTAATTGCTAATTTGACATGTTTTCACATCTTTTGTGGTTTGTTTGAGATAATTGGATGTTCAGGGATCAAAAGAGTAATT
>CANUEY010692197.1:0-19740 GCA_948099555.1 Croton setiger | reverse complement strand
TTTCTTTTTATTATTTCGTTGCGTTCCCTAAAATTCAACATTTTCAAAGTCATTCATTCCACTTGTTTTTGTTAAATTCTTCTGGTCACTAAAATAATATTTTTAATCTCTAGTCTCTGTGGACTATATTTGGTCTATATCAAAGAAAAGCAAGTTCTTAAAAAAAAAATAACACTAAATTACACAAATCCATGTTCAACAAAGGTATACTGTTTTAAAACACTTTCAGCTGGCTCTAAACAAGGATGAACGCAACTTATCAAAATTAAAATGGGATCAAAACAAACCAGGATGTTCTCATTTCTGTCCTATATAAACAATATTCAAACACACCCAAACAGCAGAGAATAATCAAATATTTAGTCTGGTTCCCAGACTATTCCAACCATTTTGAAATTAAAATAAAAGGAACAATAGAGATATATGTTGAATGTACCTCAAATTAGCTAGCCTCATAGAAAATCCAATCGTTCTTTACAGCTTCAATGTTCCAATCCCAGAAATAATGTTTACATAAAAAGAAAAATCAAGACCTCTTTGATTCTCGATTTCAAATTGATTTTGAAATCATAATCAAAGTTAATTACAGAATTCCAAAACTGATTTCAAAATAGAAGAGAAAATTTAGATTTAGGCTTTCCTTTTTTTAGAATCCTCTTCTCCCAGAATCTCTTCGAACGCTCCCCCTGTTGATAATCTGTTTCTTCCCTATGTTGATTACCTGCCTGTTGATTATTCTAGATCAAAATGTGGGAGCATGGTTACTCTTTGTTTGAATATTATCTTTGGAAATTGCTTAGATCTGTAGTCTGGAATCTTTTATTTATCAAAATATAGGTTTATTTTCTTTAGTTTTGTAAGTTTAGAAATAGCCGTGTGTGGCTAAGCTCATTTTATTCCAACTTAAGGTTTAATCAAGTGCTAGTTCTAAACAAGTGTTGTGAGAATTGTTTTCTTCTTATTCATTTAATCTTTCAATATTTGTTTATCTCTTGAAATTAATGATGTGTCTAATTGATGAGATAGTTTGATCAACTGTTTAGTCAAGTTAGAATTATAAAATGCTAATTAGTTTAATCAAATACGTAATCGTTTGATTAAATTAATGTCTGTAGCAATTAATATAATTTGATTAGAACCAGATTTTCAAGTTACATTAATAGGATAAACAATCTAGTTGAATAGACTACGCTTGTTGTTTATTAGTAGAATTAGGTCTTTCTCATTCTTAATGCTACCAAAAGATTTAAATTCTCAACTCGTGTCAGAGTTAATTTTTGGTAAGGAATTAATCATAGCGCGTTGTCTTGTTTATTTCGCTACTACGGAAGGATTAAGTTGCCAGAAGCTTTTCGACAACTATAACCAGTTTATTGATTGTTAATGAGTCTATTTTTATTTCAATGATCAACATGAAGAACTAGTACAAGGATGACCTTTCGTTGGAAATATTTCTCAAACTGAATTTTTTATTATTATTTCGTTGCGTTCTCTAAAATTCAACATTTTCAAACTCATTCTTTCCACTTATTTTTGTTAAATTCCTCTGGTTACTAAAAATAATATTTTTAATCTCTAGTCCCTGTGGATTTCGAACTTACTCACATTTTGCTTCAAATTAACTTGGTAGTAAGATAATTAATTTTGGTGGATTCGACACCTACCAAGGATTAATTAGATTCATTCCGATATCGTAATGGGATTCCACCTTCACCTTAGCATTGTTCTATGTGCTGAAGTTAAAATTGACAATGTCAAAATTGAAACACATGATGAAAGCCTCAAAACAGATGGAATTCATATCAGTCCAATAAAATGGTTGTAGCAGACAACATTATTGACACCAAAGACTATTGTGTTGGTATTATTCAGTAGACAACATTATTGACATGATCTTAGGTAACTCTTTCATACAGCAACTAGGTAATTCTTAGAACTATTAATCAATGTTATCTTTTAAAATTATGACAGTCTTGGAAAACATCAAAATGAAAAGGATGTTAGTAGAATTTCGATCACAAACTGCACAGTAAAGGGTACAGATAAAAGACTTAGAATCAAGACATTCGCAGGATCGCTTCGTAGTACTTGTACTGGTGTAACTTTCCAGGACGTTATCGTGGAAGATGTTAAGAACCCTATCATTAATCCTATGAAGTTCATTAATGTAAAGGGAACCTCACGATCAGAAGTTGGAGTCCTTATTAACTGCAGTAAGGAAGTGCCTTGTCAAGAAGTTCAATTGTCAAATATTTTGAAATTTAATGGAGGAAAAGGCATTACTTCTGGATGTGTAAATGCAGAAATCCAATATTTGGATCAACAATCTCCAGAGCTTGCAAGTAACAAAAGGCAATTAACAAATTTTTATTGCTTAATGTGATATATATTTGTACAAAGTAAAGACAAGATATCAATATCTTACATCACCCCAATTTCTAATAAGAACACACAGATACTCCTTCAAAAAAGAACACACATAATAGCCACAGAGTAGGCAATGCATATCAAATGATCAAACTGCAACTTGCCTCATAAAAAAAAGGGAGAATTTGCAGTAATTGAGCTTACCTTTCAAGGGAAGGACTTGACGTAGTCTTGATGGATTGAGCTCAACTGAATTTCTGGTTCGTGAAACCGTCCACTGATCTCCTTGATGTCAGGAAACCAACAAGTACCAGTCTGCTACATTCCAATTAACCAAGTTTTGTCCTTGAACCAGAGTATCTTTGTATAATCAATAGAAATATTGCTTCTATCTTCAACCAAAACCATATTCCCTGAATTGCAAAGCAGAGCCAAAAAATCCATCCGCTAATCTAAAGACCTTCCAGATTGTATGACAAGCATTAGCTTTTAGCACCACTTTATATGTATACTTGTATTCAAAAGTTGAACCACTTTAATCAATTTCATTGTATAGAAAACAATGTCAAAAAATCTTAGTTTAGCACTCTACTGAAAGTCTGCACGCCTCAATATCTCTTAACTGCTCAGTGACAAAGTTCAAGAAGACGTAAATTTCATCCTTTTGGCAGTGATTTCTATCACTGGTAACAAAGACGTGAACTTTACTTCTAACTTCAATCCAACTACAACCTGAAACCCTGTTCAATCCTTTGTCCGTCATTTCTTTCCTCATGATTGATACATCTTTCCATCTTCCAGCAGCAGAATAGGCATTTGATAGCATTACATAAGATGACACGTCACCCGGATCTAAAGCAAGGATCTTTTTTGTCACTAAATAACCCAATTCCATATTCAAGTGGACATGGCAACCTCCAAGCAATGATTTCCAGAACCCAATTCCTGGGTCAAAAGGCAACTCATGAAGAAATCTCTCAGCTTCTTTCAGACGACCACCTCGGGACAATAAATCGACCATACAAGCATAATGTTCAGGTTTTAATAAATTGGGATTCTGGACCCTTAATTGATTGAAGTAATAATAACCCCGATCAACTAGACCAGCATGAGCACAAGCCCACAAAAGACCAAGAATGGTAACACTATTGGGTCTCAAGCCAGACTCTCTCATTTTCTCAAAGAAACTTACTGCATCATCTCCTCTGCCATTCTGTGCAAAACCACATATCACGGCATTCCAAGAAACTATATTTCTATCAGGAAGTTCAACGAAAACTAAAAGACCATCATCCATGCATCCGCATTTTGCATAAAAGCTAACCAAAGAATTGCCAACAAACACATCAAATTCACACAAAGACTTAATAGCAATGGCATGAAAACTTCTTCCCATCCCAATTGCTGCAATATTTGAAGCAGCACTAATAACAGAAGGCAATGTAGATTGGTTAGGCATGAACCCATCTCTCATCATCTCTACAAATAGATTTACAGACTCTTCATTAAAACCCATTTGGCTACATCCACTAATCATTGCATTCCACGAAACAACATTTCTTTCAGGCATCTCTTTGAAACACTTCACAGCATTCTCAATACTCCCCTTCTTCAAATACCCATGTACTAAAGTTGTATAAGAAACGACATTTGGGTTCTCAATATCCTCAAATGCTTTCCAAGCTTCGTCAATAACACTCAACTTGACATAAAAATTTAGCATTGCACTTCCTACAAAGACAATAGAGTAAAGACCCATCTTAATTGCACAAGCATGAAATTGTTTTCCCAAACAAAGGTTTTGCATTTCAGTTGAAGAGTGAATTAGAGTCCCGAAAGTGAACTCGCTTGGCTTAATATTCAACAAAAACATTCTAGAGAACAAACCCACTGCTTCTTTATATCTGTGTTGTCTACAAAACTGCCTAATCAAAACTGTTGCTGAAACGACATTTAAGTAAGGCATTTCATCGAACAGTTCACCTGCATTCGACTTATTGCTTGATACCTGCAAATCTAGTAGTTGGTTAGCATAAATGTGTGTTCCATTTTCCATGCGAGCTAAACCGTGCAACTTTCTAGGCAGATCCAAGGAAAGATAGAATCTATAAAAATTGGATTTCATTGTGTGATTTTCTTAGCGGGTCTTTCTACTGTACTGGCTCGGGCCGAGTTTGATCGCTGGGGATAAGAAAGGGCAAAGGTCTAATTATTATTATGGTGGTAATGTAGCAATTTAAGAACAAAAATCAAGTTTTTGTCCAAAATTCCCAAAAATCTTGAACTGAAATTTCATCATCTCCTCACATGAAGACTAATACATACACTTAATCCCAAGAAATTTAATCCCAAGCTGTCTGTTAGGCTACTTTACAATTGTCAAATAAGGGGCTAATTGTAAACAAATACATAGTATAAGGTGTTAAATTAAACTGTTGAAATATGTGTTTGGCTTTTTTTTTCTTTCTCTCTTTAATTACTACTTTCTATTCTATCCCAAATTTTGAGTCAAAAAATTTAGTTTCCATTCTCTTCTTTTTCAGTTCTCTCTCCGCCTACCCTGTAATCATGGCGAGAAGTCAAAAGAGAAAAAGGAAAAGGGACTCGAAACTGTCGACATCCTTAATCCCAATGACCGTTTCTCTTTGTTGCCGGTGCTGCTTATGCTCAATATCTTGTATTTGGTGCAATGCATTTCGCACAAGCGTTTTGTCAAACACTTGGAAGGCGCTTATGGAATTCGATTCCAACACAGAGTTTGCATTTCATTTTCGAAATGCGATCGTGGGCAGAAATTTGGAATCAGAGCGAAAGGTACAAGAATTCATAAATTTGTTGATGAATCTTTGGAACAACTCAAAATAACTGAAGAGAAAATGAAAATTGAAACTTTGAATTTATATCTGGATGTTGCTTTTAATTCCGCAAACGATTTGGAATCTCACATAAATCGATGGATGACATTGCATGCCAAAAGCTACATCAAGGAACTCGATATTGTAGCTGTACTCCTTCCAAGGTACGATTTACCTAAAAACGTCCTTAGTGCTAGTTCATTATCCACATTGAAGATAGAGGGTTTTAGGTAGCGTGATTCCGTAGCTTTGAATGGTAATTTTAAGTTCCCTTGTTTGGAAAAATTATCCTTATCAAAGGTTCAACTCAGTGGGTTGGTTGCAGAAAAGCTTCTGTTTTCTAGCCTTAAGCAATTGGATATGGAATTCTGCATTTGGAAGATTTTTCCATTCCAAACCTTCCAAAATTATCCTGTGTTAAGCTAATTAAATTTTACTGAGTTTGGCTATTCAAGCATCAAATCTTGAGGTTTTGCATTGTTACCTTTTTGCGGAGAACGGATCATTCAGTCACTTTCTACTAGATTATATTTTTTTTGAAACCTTGTATTTCAGTTATGATTCTGGTTCCCCTACATTTGAAATTTCGAGTTGTCGACTTAAGAGCTTAACTTTGCATGTTCAAGAAGCTATGGATTTAGTTAAGGTGTATGCTCCAAATCTGCAGTCATGGTCTGGACTGCCTTCTTCTTGTCATATACTTCAAAGCTATAAATTGCTCTCTGTTTTGCTGCAATAAGGGGTAATAATGTTAACACAAAGTGGTTTCTTAAGCTCAAAGAGTATCTTACTATGTTCAAACATCAACTTGCTCTAGAGATGGTCCTTATAAGGTAATATCGAATTATTCCTTTTTTTTTTCCTTTATTTGTGTTTCCTTTGTTGTTGCTATAAAGGATAATAAAATTATTCTAAACTGTTGATATGGAAGTTTTAGATAATCTAAAATGCATTCTTAGATTGTATTTTGAACTTTTTGTGATAGCTTATTTACAACCATCTTGTCACGGTGGTGTATCATTATTTCTAAAGGTATTTGTTTCTTTAATCTTTATTTGGTACGATTGAAATCGAATTATAAAATTCGTTTGTTAATGTTTGGATTTGAAAAACGCTCATTAATTCTATAAATTGTTTATGAATTTATTTATACTTATTTGTTCATTTTTTGTTGATTGGATTGATTAAGGTTTCATTCAATCCAAAGCAATGGACTTACACAACAAGCCCCTTTGGATCAAATCTTGATCATTTAGAATTAGATTATTTTTCATGAAGTCATGATTATTGGGCACTATTGAATGGATTATTATGGTTTGCTCATCCAAGAATTCTGTTTGTGTGTTGAATTCCGTTTAACCTAAACTTTTTATTGGTATTTGCTTAACTTACATTTTGATTCAATCTAAGACTTCTAATTTAATGTTCAAGAGTAAAATGACTGGTGTGGATTTTTCATTTACAGTTTTTTTGTAAGACTTTTAGCAATATAAATAAAAAAAATTCAGAAATGCCGTTGTAATTGGAAGAGGTTGTGCTGGCGCCGTATCTTAAAAGATGTTAAGATCAAAACCGGAACATATGACAAGCCAAAAGACTTGCATATTTGTTGTCGGAAAAAGTATTTACGAGTCTTTGCCAGACATTAGTGCCATTTTGGTTCGTTTTATCATATATTTGTTAACATCTCCTTTAATATTTTCTAGAAATAGAATGCATGCATTTGGATTATTAGTATCAATATCATTTTTGAAGATCTCCATTAAAACTAAAATATTGAAATTTCTTGACACTAATATTTAGTAATTACTTTGTTGATTTCTTTGGCTGTCACTCATATCTTTTTTGTTTGTTGTCACTTGTCAGTCATGAATCAAATGCCAAAAGAATAGAGTTTTGCGAGGAGATTACAAGAGAAAGATTCAAAATTGGAATTGAAGAAAGATTCAAAAAAATTATGACCCCTGTTAAATTATGGAAGTACCATGCTGTCATTTTTGCTAAGTATGAGGTTTCATTTTATTTTATTTTATTCAGTAATTTTTAGAGAAACTTCGTTGCAAAATTCAGTCTAATGTTCTGAAACATAGTAGTTGATTTATTTTGGCATCAAATGGATGTTTGGATTCTTTTCATGTTTTAAACCATGGAATATGCTGTTCCCAAGCGAAACTTATTGTAGTTTTTAGTTTATTGGTATTTGATATTTGGATGAATTGAATAGAATTGGTTTTTTAGAGTTTTATATAATTGGAAGATTACATAAAACATTTTGATAAGTGGTGAATATAAAAGGACTTTATCTATTAGGTATTAAGAATAAGAGGACATTTCACAAATAGAAAATATTTTGATAAGCACTTTGGAAATCAAGTGCAAGGTTACTTAATTCGGTTTACACTCGGATCGTGGTACGCGGTTCGGGTATGCAATACGCAACTTGGAAGGAATTCGGAATGTTATGGTTTAGTTTTTCGGTATGAACTCTTGGGTCGGAATTTGTTGAATTTGTATAAATAATATGCATTTACTGAAGAATTTCTCATATATTCTAATTAGGCTATTTTTTCACCTAAACCTGACGAGGTATTTTAAATTTTTAATGTTTTGTTTACATATTTCATATTCATACTGTGTTTTTTTTTTTTTTTTTTTTTTTGACTCATCTATCATCTCCTACTTTCTTTTCAATGAAATCTACCGTCAAACTCCACTTTTCCATCTAGAAAAGTGGCTCGGTTAGTTCAGTGAATGGGTACACAAACCATATGGAAATTGTGCGGCAGTGAACCGTGAATTGGTACAAGTGTACCAATTTGCAGTTCCTTGGGGGTCAAGTGTTCACAGTGAACCGTGAATTGGTACAAGTGTACCAATTTGCAGTTCCTTGGGGGTCAAGTGTTCACAAATAGAAAGTATTTTGATAAGCACTTTGGAAGTCAGTTGTTCTGCTGTGCTAGTTTTCCACGCCTCTTTTGCACCTAGAGTAGATTCCTATTTATAGACAATATTACCGACTTATCTCATGATTTTACAATATTAATAATTCTAGATTTTTCTATAATAATACAATTAATATGTAGATATTTCTTTTTATTTTTTTAAACCACATGGGTCCATTTCATTTACTGATTATAGAAAGACAATAGTTCAGATGAAACAGAGTTCCAATCAGATAGGCTAGCATAAGGCGAGACTGTCTAGCTAAAGTATGAGCCACCCTGCTTGCTTGCCTTGGCACCCAACAAACACAAACGTTGGCGCACTTACTATCTTAATTACATTACCAAATTCAGAAAAGTCAAGTTCTATATTCATAAAGCATATACCAGACTTTGACAATCCATGAGGTTACATCCACGAGACAGAAAACCGTTGCAACCAGCCACAATAAAGTTTCTTTTAGTACCATAGATCTCACCAAATTTGTAGGCCCTGCAATGCTAAACTAAGAACATACAGCTCGTGGAAATACACCCTCTTATCTTAAGTAATTATGATCTAACAGCATATTTATCAAACTTGGGAGGTAAGTTGTCAATAATATTTTTGTAAATTCAGTGATGGCCCCTTTGCAAGTTGTATGATTATCTACCGAATGTCTCCTGACGTATGCAGAAACTGCGACTTGATCATTTTGTGCACCAGTTGCTTAGAATAATTTGATTTTGGATAAATTAAGTAATTTTCTTTTTGCTTAACTGTATGTAATTAGCAAAACCTAATATGCATTATTGTATCACTGAACTTCACTTTCACTGTCTGATAGAATTAAGGTACATTTTCTGTCGCCTGGACTTTTCTGGTTTTCTTCGAAATGTTACAATTTTGTTTAATTTTGTGCTTTTGATATGAAATAAACCTTTATGAAAAATGCCAGATCTCATACCATTCTTGATGAATTATCTTAATGGGTTTTAGTTTGTCTAAGTATCAAGCATAAATTATGCTCAACTTTTGTATACATTATCTTATGGTGAAAATTTATTCCACAGGGTGGATATGTTGATTTGATCCATGGTGTTTGGAGAATTCTGGGATCCTGGGCTGTATCACGAGCCTTTGGAGATGGGCAACTCATATAGTGGGTAATAGCTGAAACTGGAACGAAAATCATCAGGATCAAACCTGAAGATGAGTTCATGATACTAGCTTCTGATGGATTATGGGAGAAAGTATGTTTTATATATCAAATCCACAGATTTTTCTTTGTTCGTCAACCAATTTTAATCTCAATACTTATTATATAGTTGCTGAATTAATTCATTTTGATGTATATGACTATTTGTTAGGTTGATAATCAGGAAGCTGTAGATATTGCTTGCCTGTTATACATTGGAGTGGATAACCCTAAGCCATTGTTAGGTTGCAAAAAGCTTGCAGATCTCTCTGTTTCGTGAGGCTGTATCGATGATATCAGTGTGATTTTGATCCAAAAGAACTGTTACATTTAGTTATGCTGAAGTTTCTAGTGAAGTTAGCTGACAAATAGGTAGATTTGATCAATATTCAAGTCTTCTGCTTAACAACTGATTCATTCATTCTTCCTTAATATTTACAATAATCTGTTCCTTGAGTTTGATTTGCTTGCCGCTTCTACTTCTGTAACTTACTCTTTAAATGATTCTGATCTTCAATTTTAGAGCTAGGCTAGATCTTTTATAGATAAAACTGTATCTTTTGACCCTTTCTTCTTTCTTCATTGATCATGTTGTTTCTAAAACTGATTTTCAGGATTTGGGTTTTCAATAACAAATCTGATGGTGGTATAAGCGGTTTAGTTTCTTTATATTCCCTGAAAAATTTGTCTGGTCTGATGGTGAACATTTTCTGATTTTTAATGAATGATTGATGTTTATGGCAATTATATAGGCAAGGATAAATAGCTCTTTTTTGTCACCGATAGAGAGAAAGACAGCTCTTGAGGTTTAATTCTGATGCAGCATTATCTCCTCAACAGGGAAGGATGGTATGATAATAAGAGATGAAAAATGGGATGCTATGGCTTCTGAATGCAACAGATTGGAGCCTCTCCCCTGAGTGAATGAAACAGAAGCAGAATTGCATCTTTAATTTTGCTCAAGCAAAAGAGCTGAATTTTTCGAAGGTTGTTAACATTCTGCAGAAGATGAAATTTCCTTCAGCCTCGAAATATCATGGTAATCATCTCTCTTTATGTGCTGTTTTTTATAATTTTTATTTAATAATAGAGAGAAAATGGTTGGTGCATTTCATTTTTTATAATTTCAGGCAAAATTGTTAAGTGTGTATTAAGGAGAAACCAACAAAGAGATAGACTTGATCAAACCACCATCACTACCACAGGATCTTTTGTTTCGATTCCTTCAGCTGCAAAAGAAGAGAGGCTTCATTTCAAAATTGCTGCAAAGAAAATACAGGTATCTATAAAGAGAAACCACATCTTTCCTTTTATGTTTTCATATTAAATATCATGATTTGTAAAAAAAAAAAAAAAAAAAGAAACACCCTGTTTTTCTTTTAATTTTTTCATTATAACCTTTCCTTTATAGTTTTACTGAAATCAACCCCTTCTGTTTTAGCATATGCCAGCTGTAATATCTCATTTGCAAATAAGTTTAGATTATTTGATATCTAATTTTTCGTATTCATATTTTGTCTGCCATTGGTTGCTTCAGAATAAGGACACAACTGATCCCAGGTTCCAGGGTGCTAATAACAAAACACATCTCGGTGGCAGAGTTGGGGCAGACTGTTACAATTGTGGTGTTTTGACCCAGTTCAGCTCCAATGGTATGGTCTTTTCTAATAACCATTGTCCTCATATTTATCCAGATTTTACTGCTTCACATGGTAAACCTACCTACAAGAAGGAAAATGGAACACAAGCTTATGCTGGTGGTTCGTTTTCTGCATCCGGTGTGTCAAGAAATATTGTTAATAGACGACCTGCACTGCAGAGGTATCCCTTTAAAACTTGTCATTTATAACTAATCTTCTGCTTTTGCTGACTGGTGCTGGAGACATGCCTAAATTATATATTTGATTTTTGTAATGTTTCAGAAATCAGAATGGTGTGATGAGTCTATTTTTAAGTGTCATTAACATGTGCCATATATTGTTTTATGCATGTGATATATTGCATAAATGCTAATATTGACTGCTCTATTTAATTCTAATGCCTGAAAAACATTTTGCTTGGAATGACCAGTCACAAAATTTATGCTCTTCTCTTTTCTATTTTTTTTTTAAGCAAAATTTATGCTCATTCATTCATTCATTTCTACTACTAATTTTTATTTTAAATTGAGGGAACTCGTTGACCTTTAGATCAGATGGGAGCTATAAGTTACGAGGGTTGTGTGTTGAATCAGAACCTATGATCTTATAAAGATGTATGATTAAATAATTTTTCAACAATAATTTTACATTGATTGGGAGGTTAGAGGGAGATTACATGATATTTACTACTAATTTTGTTCAAAAATGAAAATTGACCTAAATAACTTTTCTTTCATTTCTTTTCCTTTTTCATACTGCGTATTTCAATCCATAAACACATGATACTTAAACTGCTAGATGACCACCAAAAATTCCCAAAAATCTTGAACTTAAATTTCATTATCCCCTGCTCCCATGAACACTAGTGTTCTTAGTCCCAAGAAATTTCATCATTTTAATTATATTGATTTATAATAACCCTAATGAATTAATTCAAAATATGAGAGACATAGTCCACCTAAAAATTTCTCGGCTCACAGACACAAAAATTAAAGGATTCAAGAAATTTCAAGGAGTTGAGTTGCCAGCTGTCTGTTTTTAAAGTAAGCTCCCTTACAATTGTCAAATAAAGGGTTACTTGTAAACAAATACATAGTTTGAGGTGTTAAATTAAACTGTTGAAATATGTGTTTGGCTATTTTTCTCTCTCTCTCTCTTTAATTACTACTTTCCATTCATTATCCCTAATTTTGAGTCAAAAAATTCAGTTTCTTCTTTCAGTTCACTCCCTTTGCTTTGATAACTCCGCCTACCCTCTAATCATGGCGAAAAGACGAAAGAGACGAAAGATAAGGGGAGTCGAAACGGAAGCCACCATTAACCCCAATGACCGTTTCTCTTTGCTGCCGGAGTCGCTCATCTTCCGCATCTTGTTCTTGCTGCCACCGGTTGATGCATTTCGCACAAGCGTTTTATCGAACACTTGGAGGCGTTTATGGAATTCGATTCCAACAAAGAGTTTACACTTCAATTTTGATATGCGATCATGTGACAGAAATATGGAATCAAAGCAAAAGGTACAAGAATTCATAAATTTCATTGATGAATATTTGGAACAACTCAAAAGAACTGAAGAGAAAATCAAAATCGAAACTTTGAATTTAAATCTGGGTGTTGCTTTAAATCTTGCAAACAATTTGAGATCTCGTGTAACTCGATGGCTCGGATTTCTTTCCGAGAACTACATCAAGGAACTCGAGATTGCTGCTGCTATCCTCCCAAGGTATGATTTACCTAAAACCGTCCTTAGTGCTAGTTCATTATCCACATTGAAGATAGAGGGTTTCAGGTTGCTTGATTCCGTTGCTTTGAAGGGTGATTTTAATTTCCCTTGTTTGGAAAAATTATCACTATCAAGGGTTGAACTCAGTGGATTTGTTGCAGAAAAGCTTCTGTCTTCTAGCCTTATGCTCAAGCAATTGGATATGGAATCGTGCACAGGATTGGAGGATTTTTCCATTCCAAACCTTCCAAAATTATCCAGTGTTAAGCTAATTAAATTTGACTGCAAAAGTTTGGATATTCAAGCATCAAATCTTGAGATTTTGCATTGTTCCCCTCTTTGTGGTACTGGTTTCAACTTTGGTTCATTTTCTTGTGAAAATTTAAAGGAGCTGAGTTTGAATATTCAAGTTATTTCTGGGGAATGGATCATTCAGTTGCTTTCTAAATTATATTTTCTTGAAACCTTGTATTTGAAGTATGATTCTGGTTCCCCTACATTTGAAATTTCGAGTCGTCGGCTTAAGAGGTTAACTTTGCATGTTCAAGAAGTTATGGATTTAGTTAAGGTGTATGCTCCAAATCTGCAGTCATTCTCCTACAAGGGTTGGTCTGGACTGCCTTCTTCTTATCATGTATATGCTTCAAAGCTACAAACTGGTTTCTGTTTTGCTGCAATAAGGGGTAATAATATTAACACAAAGTGGTTTCTTAAGCTCAGAGAGTATCTTACAATGTTCAAACATCAAGTTCTTGCTCTAGATATGAATCCGTTTAAGGTAATATCAAATTATTCTTCCTTTTTTCCCCCTTTATCGTAATAAAATTATTCTAAACAGTTGATATTGAAATGGAAGTTTTAGATAATCTACATTCCTAGATCATATTTAGAACATCACATGATAGCTTGTGCATCATCATAGTTAAGTGTATATGTATTTTTAATCTTTATTTGGTATGATTTAAATCGAATTATTAAATTCGTTTGTAAATGTTTGGATTTGACCAACTCCCAAATTAATTCTATAAATTGTTTTCGAATTTATTTATGCTCATTTGTTCTTTTGTTGTTGATTGGATTGCTTAAGGTTTCATTCAATCCAAAGCAATGGACTTACACTACTAGCCCCTTTGGATCAAATCTTGATCATTTAGAATTAGATTGTTTTTCATCAAGTCATGATTATCGGGCGCTATTGAATGGATTATTATGGTCTGCTCATCCAAGGATTCTATCTGTTTGTCGAATTTCGTTTAACCGAAACTTTTTACAGGTATTTGCTTAACTTACATTTTGATTCAATCTAAGACTTCCAATTTAATGTTCATTAGTAAAATAACTGGTGTGGATTTTTCATTTACAGTTTCTTTGCAAGACTTTTAGCAATATTAAAGAAATTCAGAAATGCAGTTGTAATTGGAAGAAGTTGTGCTGGCGCCGTCTGTTAAAAGATGTTAAGATCAAAACAGGAACATATGATAGGCCAAAAGAGTTACAATTTGTTGAAGGCAAAAGTGCTTTTGAGTGTCTGCCAGTTCTTAAAGATAATGAGCGAGTTATGTTTGAATTAACATGGTGAAGGTAAGACATTAGTACCATTTTTGTTCATTTATCATATATTTGTTAACATCTCCTTCAATATTTTCTAGAAATAGAATGAATGCATTTTGATTATTAGTATTACCATCATTTTTGAAGACTTTTAAAACTGTAACATTAAAATTTTAGTAATTACTTTGTTGATTTCTTTGCCTGTGACATCTTTTTTGTTTGTTGTCACTTGGCAGTCATGAATCAAAGGCCAAAAGAATAAGAGTTTTGCTTGGAGATCACAAGAGAAAGATTCAAGATTGGAATAGAAGAAAGATTTAAGAAATTATGGCCCCTTTTAAATTATGGAAGTATCATGCTGTCATGGTCGCTAAGTATGAAGTTTTATTTTATTTTATTTCGTAATTTTTAGAGAAACTTCCGTGCAATGTTCAGTCTGATGTTCTGAAACATAAAAGTTGATTTATTTTGTTATCAAATGGATTGTTTGGATTCTGTTTCATGCTTTAAACCATTGAATATGCTGTTCCCAAGGGAAACTTTTCTTAGTTTATTGGTATTTGATATTTTGATGAATAGAATAGAATTGGTTTTTGGGTATTATATAATTGGAAGATTATAGAAAAATTTTTGATAAGAGGACTGAATAAAATAGATGTTTACCAGAAGGGTCCAGCCTACTGGTGTTGATGCTGGTCCTTGAGCAAGGAGACCTGGGTTCAAGTGGTATTCCCCTCTCTCCTTCCCCCTCTCCAGTAACTTTACACCAAAAACTTCACATTAGTTTCGAGTCATTCAGGTCTTTTTCCCCGGATACTTTTGGCATGCTTGCATATATTGTATGAACGAAAGAACTTCACATTAGTTTCGAGTCATTCAGGTCTTTTTCCGCCGATACTTTCGGCATGCTTACATATATTGTATTAAATGAAAGAACTTCACATTAGTTTCGAGTCATTCAAGTCTTTTTTTCCCCGGATACTTTGGCATGCTTGCATATATTGTATGAACAAAAGAACTTCACATTAGTTTCGAGTCATTTCAGGTCTTTTTCCCCGTATACTTTTGGCATGCTTGCATATATTGTATGAACAAAAAAACTTCACATTAGTTTCGAGTCATTCAGGTCTTTTTCCGCCGATATTTTTGGCATGCTTACATATATTGTATGAACAAATGAACTTCACATTAGTTTCGAGTCATTCAGGTCTTTTTCTGCCGATACTTTTATCATGCTTACATGTATTGTATTAAATGAAAGAACTTCACATTAGTTTCGAGTCATTCGGGTCTTTTTCCCCCCGGATACATTTGGCATGCTTGCATATAGGAGAGGTTTGTTGATACAGGAGAGGTTTTGAACTGTAATTATGTCGTAAACAGATTCTTGAATACTTAGATTGTGTCTTATACCATCTTGGGAACGTCTGTTGTTATGCATTCTTCCTTTGCATCCGGCTGATAGTAATATGAGCGTTTATTATATTGTGATATTGGATGTATTTTTTTAGTACTTTTATTTATTGTATTTTAACGTTATCATTTGTTGTTAATTTATTCATAGTAACTGTTAAATAGATAGTTATCATATTTTAACGTTATATATTTTAAATTTTTTTTTTCTCTAATGAAACTATCTATTAACCCTACTCAGTTTTGAAATTAATTTATATGATTCACCATTTCTATATTTGGCAATATATGATAAATTTCATATATATATATATATATATAAAATCAAGAATATTCCCCTCCAAATGAAGCTTAAATTTTTTATGAAATAATTTTACAAAAAAGATGGAATTTATTTTAGTGTTTTTATCTATGCTGCCGACAAGCGTTTCATTAAACACTTGGCGGCGACTATGGAATTCGATTCTAACACAGCGTTTTCACTTTTTTCGAGTGGAATCGCTGGGATGATGAATTGTCATTAGAGCAAAAGGTACGAGAGTTCATAAATTTCATCTGAGAAAGTTGAAATCCAATCAAATGGCCTCTAAACGTTAAAAGAGTTAGTTTTTTATAAAATATTATCTTCATATTTACAAACAACCTATATTGCTAGGAGTAATTACTTTTGGGTACCTGAACTTTGGTGCAACGAACTCGTAGGTCCCTCTATTTTGAAAATTATATCATCAGGTCCCTAACTTTTGAAATATTATACTCTCAAGTCCTTTCATCTAATTTTATCGTTAGTCAACGAAAAAGTCAATGTTTTTTTCAAAATGACTAAATTACCCTTTGGTTTATTTGAATCGAACCATGATTTATTTGAATCAGACCTGTGGGTCCCACACACTATAAAAATTAAAAAATAAAATGAAGTTTGAACCTATAATCTTTGATATATAACATAATATGATAATCAACTACACCACAACACTTTAATGTTTTAACTTGACGTGATAATATTTTATTGTGTAAAACACAACCATTCACATTTTATCACTATAGCAATTATCTATTACTTCAATTAAGATTTTATTAAATAATTACATATTTATTTTTTAATCATCCTACACAAGTCTGAAAATTAGAAGCGAAAATTTAACTTTTCCGAAAAATTAAAAAGAGTTTAAAAAAATTTAGTGTTTATTATGAGAAATTAATAAAAATTAGAAAACTCATACTTTTATTTGGATAAATTAACAAAAATTAGAAAACTCATATTTTTTGTGGTGTAGTTGGTTATTATGTTATGGTATATGTCAAAGGTTGCAGGTTCAAACCTCACTATTGTCATTTTTTAATTTTTATAATGAGTGGGACCCACATGTCTGATTCAGATAACCATGGTTCGATTCAAATAAACCAAATGATAATTTGGTCATTCAAAAAGAACAAATGTTTAGAATTATTAATAAAATTTTTATATTACCAACCGATTGTTCTAAATTGTAAATGAATTGATTTCGCTTAAAAAAATTTTGGGATTAAGAACTAATATATGCAGTTATCTCTAGTGGGAGATTTAGTCATCATTATTAGTGTGTGTTTGGGTCAAATCCAGATTAGTTAGAGTTCATTCTTAAAGGCTGAGTGTACTTTCAAAAAAAATTTATTAAAATAATTAAGTTACAAATATTGTTAAAAATAATAAGTTAAAATTTTACACATACGAACACTATTATTTTTTAAAAAATATTTCTAATTCTAAAAATAATAATAAATGTTTTGTATTTAAATTAAAATATAAATACTTTTCATTCTAAAATTATTAATATAAAATATTAGTAGAGAATAATTGTGATTTTAAGTAATTTTAAATTTTATTGATGAAATTATAGTGTTTAAATATTATAGTTACTTTACTGATAAAAATGAGAAAAGATAAAAAGAGCATAAAAAACAAAACAAATTCAAAAATGCACTTTGCACATCGTGCAAATAAACATCTAATTATTTCATATTCCCATTCAGAAGTATTTTCTTTTACCAATCAAATATGCTTTTCATTCAAAAGTATACTAAAATGGAAACTTAACACTTCAATGAGTTCATGAATTTTTAAAATTGGTTATTTTACCTTTGCTTTAGATTCTCTTCCATATAAAGAGGATTTAGTGAAAATATATTTTTTATTATCTACAACTAAATACGCTTCTGTTGGTGAGGATTTAATGCACTAAAGTGATTTTTTGGTTGCAATTTTCTTCTAATCCCCTTATTGTTTGTTTTCATTAATCTGATTGCAACAGGAGTGAATTTGATTTTATAAAAATCTTCACAACACCACTTCTGTAAATAATTTTAAAACTTTCCTATTTTTGTAATTAGTTTCTGAATCCACACTATTTTTGACATAAACTCAGATTGCATGTCCTTTTTTCTGGATAATGTGACAATTATTTAAATAGGAACAAAAAAAGATAAATTGGATGGTAGGTCCATCAAAGTAGAAGGAACAAATAATAATTGCACATCACTTGCATAAGGATTCAAAATTGATGCAAATAAAAAAAAATAGCAAAGTGTATAATGCATTGTAAGACAAGTACAGACTAGTATTGGAACTTGAGCGTGGGATACACACAGCGGGGACACGCAAGTGGGGATTGGCACCGCATAAGTTAAACTCGTTAACCCTCAATTCAAAAATCAAAATTTAAAAAGTGTAAATAGGGATAAATAAAATTAAAAGTGGAGGTGAATGAGGGAAGAAAAATATAATAAAATGAGAGTGATCCACATGGAAGCAAATGGGATGGCCCAACAGTGTCAACACTCCATTTTTTCCGCGGCAGAGGTCGCTTTGTCGGGTCGATATGTTTGTGTGGTTGGACACTTGTATTTGTACGTTTATTGCCAACTTATGTGGAACTCCAACATCCTCTTCCTATTCTTTCCACGTTGTGTTTCTACTTAATGAACACTTTACTAGACCAGTCAATTTAAGAAAGAGTGATGCTACAGGGAGTAATTTGTAATTTGGTCCGAGCAAATAAAAAATTTTAAGAACAAGAAAGGATATTGCAATAACGTTTTGTATTATTTGTGATCAATACAACTCATTAAATGTAATTTATTAAAGTGTAATTACACCAAATAGCATATTGTTTACATTAAAATAATGAAATAGCATAAATTTACAAAAATTAAAGAAATAGCATATTTTTTAATTGGTGAACTAAAATATCCTTATATATATTTTTATTAGAAGCATTCCTGTTAGAATTAGAATTGTTGTGTTGTTGTTATTCTTCTTTTTCTACATCGATCTCCTTCTTCTTCTTCATCGGTCTCCTTCTTCTTCTTCTGGATATCTATTCTTTTTCTCTTTCTATTTTTCTGGATTTTTATTCTCTTTCTTTTCTTCTTTTGGATTTTTATTCTCTTTCTCTTCTTATTTTTCTGAATTTCTTCTTCTGAATTTCTATCCTCCTCCTATTCTTTTGGATTTCTATCCTCCTTCTTCTTTTAGGGTTTTGAATTTTTCCTCTATTCTCTGTAGGAGATTCCTTTATCAATTTCGAAATTGATTCAAAATTTAGAGGAACTAGTATATAATGATTCAAAACTGCTTGCTATCAAAATCTGTGCGAAATTCTGTTTGTTGGTATATATGACAGTATATATAGATTATATATATATACCACAAAAATAACACATAACCTAGTATATATAAATCATTTATACTATTATATATACTTCACACAAATCATAGCATATGACCTGATGTTGTTGGTTTTTGCGTTGCTGTTCTAAGTAATGATTCAAAACTGCTTGCTATCAAAATTTGTTGCAAAATTCTGTTTGTTGGTGTATATGACAGTATATATAGACTATATATACTGATATATATACCATAAAAATAACACATAAACTAGTATATATGAATCAAATATACTATTATATATACTCCACACAAATCATAACATATGACCTTCACAAATTGGCATACATTGTTTATACATAGTTTTTGTAACAGTATATATGATCTATATATACTGTCATATATACTCTTCATTTGTTGGTATA
>CANUEY010692118.1:0-13379 GCA_948099555.1 Croton setiger | reverse complement strand
ATATATATATATATATATATATATATATATATATATATATATATATATATATATATATATATATTATTTCGGCTCTTTCGAATGTCAGTGATAATAATACGGTAGCTACACAAACAGCAGCTCCTCATTCAATCCCCCCCGCCACGACCAGCTCATCATTCTTCAACGTTTCGAGCAGCAGAGTCTAGTGATCTGAGAGAGCAGCTCTTCAATTAGCAGGACCAGACGCCAGCGCTTCAAGATCATGTAACCCAGCCTCCATGTTTGTCGTTTTTATTTTTTATTATTGATTGATAAAATTGGTGGTTTGTTACCGTTATGATGATACATTGCGTGGCTATTGCAGTTAGTGACTAAAATTTTGTATGTTTATTAGAAATCTGTGTTTATTGCTAATTTCGTGTGTTTATCGAGTAGCAGAGTCCACTGTTAGCATGATTTATGTGTGGTATTGTTACTGAAATTGGTTTGTTAGACTTAGAGCAGATAGTTGTTACTGGTTTTTTGGGACAGAAATTGGTTTAATGTTAGATTTACTGGTTAGTCTGGTTTGTTAGAGCAGACAAGTTGATATATGTTTGTAAATGTGATAATTTGTTTAATTTCTAATTATAGATCAATGCTTCTAAATGCTTAGAGCAGAAACTGATAGTAACAGTTGCTATTGACTGCAAATGGGAATAGTTTGCTTTTTTTACTTGATAAATTTCAGCCAATATATTGGAGCTGTTAATCAACTGGATTCTGTGCTAGGGTAGTGTGAGAGAGACTTGCACATCGTTTTTCCCCCCAATTGCTCACTGGATCTCATGAAATCCCTAATTTTTTTCTTCATTTCTACAAACTTTGAACAAATCTTCATCCACGCATGTCATTATCGGCGATGGGTTTGAGTTGTCGATTGGTCGGTGACCCTTGGATCACTACTTCTGGACGCTGCTTCAAGTTCTACACGCTTTGTTGCTTCTTCTTCAAGGCCTGGGATTTGATTTGTTTATGTTTTGATGAAAGATTTAGAGTTCTATACCAAATTCTTACCTCCATATGTTGAGAAATTTCTCAATCTTGTGCCTTTTCTGGTGGTGATATTGTATCAATAAATCAAATTCTCTGCTTAGAGTTATATTTAACTTACTCCAGAATGAATTAGGGTTTCAAGAGAACTTCTCTTAAAATTTTGGTTTATATACGTAGAAATGTCTTAAATTCTGCAGAGAGGTAGAATTGATAATGCAAATGCATTAATGATTCAGCTTTTCTGTCTACAAGCTTTCTCTTTTCACTGTAATGTGTGATTGGTGATACATTTCGTTTGCTTTTCAAATGGTTTTAGTCTACATTTTGACTGTTTCAAGAATTTGATGATGTTGAAATTTGTACTGCAGAACTAAATCGAATTCACAATTTAAGTTCTGTGGTTCTTTCAGCAGTTTTTATCCAGAAGCATTTTCTTGTATGATAATTAAGTGGACTGATACGTTTTGGTTTTCACTTGAACATGAGTATCATGGACCAATATGCATTTTATTGATTTTGTGTGCCTATTATTTCTCTGTGTTTACATATGTCCTGAAATTGATTTTAGTGTATGCATTATACTTTTTTTTAATGATTACAGGTCTGCTAAGCTATTCATAACAATTTAATGTTTTGATATGAGCCTAATGAACCTTTTCTGATTCTATTTAAACTTGCAAGTTTGGCAACTTGACATTGCTGAAATTAACGGTCACTCCTATATGCATATAGTTTCTAGTTTTCTATGAATACAAGTTGGATAGTGCAATATGGTTACTAGTTTTCTATGAATTCAAGTTGGATAGTGCAAATTAACCTACATATCCAAATATTATCTTATAGGAGTAGCATTATCTAACTCAAGTTGAGGTCACATGAAATTCATTTATACTAACAGAAAAAGAACAAAAAATAAAACAGAATAAAATAAAAATGTTTATTGTCATGCAATATGGCATACTGGATCACTTGTCTTTCACTCTTTGTAATACTTGTGCACATCATCAGTATACTACTGACGCATATTAGACTCATTTGAAAACTGAACTCTGATTTGACAATATCCTTTTTTCATCCAGATCCGGACTTATACTCCCAAGTCCCAACAATGGGCAGTAAGTGCAATACTTTTTTTTTGTTCTGATATTATCTAAAGAGGCTTTCTTGCTGATAAAAAAATTGGTTGATTGCTTTGTTGGTGATACTGTAGGTACAAAATCAAGTTGCTCTAGTTCAAGTCTATGGTTGGCTCCAAACCCGAGTAAGAGATGGGGCGAGCTTTTCTTCCTCTATTACACTCCATTTTGGCTTACTCTTTGTTTGGGAATTGTGGTTCCCTATAAACTCTATGAGGTGAACTATGCTTGTTTACAGAAGAATTTTAATTTTATGAGAGTTTCATTACTTTTTTTAATGAATTTTAAAAAAGAAAAAAATTATTGAAGGGTATCTCCATATAATGCTCAATGTAGGAAGAAGAGTTGGGGATTTTCTCTATATTTAATTTGTTGAATGTAGCTGAAAGTTTTTATTCCTTTGAATTTTTTAATTTCTTTTTGATATCTGTGTAATGTTGTTGTTGGCAGAGATTTACAGAGTTGGAGTATTTGCTCCTGGCTATGATTTCTGCAGTTCCTTCTTTCTTGATTCCAATGATATTCGTTGGAAAGGTCAAATTTTAATTTATTTGTATATGTTCCAGCAGGTTATTCTATTTTTTTTTTTTTTTTGCCTCAACTTGTTTTGTGCCTTGCAGGCTGATAGTTGCTTGGGTTGGAAGGACAGGTATTGGGTCAAGGTAAGTGTTAGTTTTGTATAACGTTCTAATTTTGAAGTACATTTGTTCAATCTTTAGTGGATTTTCCTTTTCAAGATTAATTGATTTTGTGAACATGCTTTTACTTGTTAGTTTTTTGTTGAAGATTTTTAATTATCCTATGTTTCTTCTCATTGAAGCAGATTATTCCTGTTGGCAATTAAATATCAAATTTTCTTGATTATTTCAATGAAATTTTATGGCCGATGATGTTTATTTGATAGATTGAATACAAACTCTATCCTTGTTATCTTAAAGGTAAGAAAGGTTATTGGAGTGGATCTGGTAAAGGTCATCAAACACACATGAGTATTGGCATTATAGTCAACTACATACTATTTTTTTGTAAGAAGAAATGCTTAATTAGCTAATGGGTTTCTCATTAGGGCATTTGTGGTTAAAATTATGTTTTTATGTCGTCCAAAATTCCCCTAACTGTGATTGTAGTCTTCTTCTTTTCTCTTCTTTTTTTTTTCTTTTTTTATTATTACAATTTGATGAAAAATTTACAACTTATTTTGTCATTAAAAGACCACAGATTTCATTTTTTCTATGTTGAACAATGTCAAGTGGTATCATTTTCAACTTGTCATCACAGGCCAGTCTATGGATAATCATTTTCAGCTATGTTGGAAATTACTTTTGGACACACTATTTCTTTGCGGTTTTGGGAGCTTCATACACATTCCCATCATGGAAGATGAATGATGTAAGCTATGAAACAAGAAACTCTCTTACCATCTTATGCTTGTTTTTCTGCTTATAAACTCACTATGATTATTGTTTTGCAGGTACCCCACACAACTTTCCTTCTAACACACGTCTGCTTCTTGTTTTACCATGTCACCTCAAATATGACACTTCGTAGACTGCGGCATTCGGTTGCTCACTTATCAGATAATCTTCGAATGGCTATTTTGGGAGCTTGGATTTTGGCTCTTTCATATTTCATAGCTTACCTTGAGACACTAGCCATTGCTAATGTGCGTAGCAACACAACTTTGGGTTTTGTCTAATGTTATTATTTGTGACTGGAATTCTATTCATTTATCCTCAACTATATATCTACATGGATTTTATCCTTCATTGAAGTTTGTCATCGAAATTATGGATAACATTTCTGGGTTTTCTAGACATTGACTGCTAACTCCAAGTTTTAAAATCATAATTTGTTGATAGCATGAGAATTAAGGCACTGACAGAGACATCATATTTTGAATAAATGCAGTTCCCTTACTACGAGTTTGTGGACCGGGCTTCCATGTATAAAGTTGGATCATTGTTTTATGCCATCTACTTTTGTGTGAGCTTCCCAATGTTTTTGAGGTAAGCAATAAGTCATGGTAATTTTTTTAGCTTGGAACTGCTTGTCAACTTTTATTGGTTAATAATTTTTGAATTCCAGACCATACATATCTTTCCAGTTAATGTGTATAAAAAATAGTATGCTCAGCATATATGCTTCTGCTTAAAATTTAATTTGTGAATTACCTTAATTACGGTTTATTTATATAGTTAATGGAATTAAAGTGTATTTGTACTGTATGTAGAAAAAGGGTGGTGAATGATCCTTTCAAAGGGAAACAGGATTATTAAAGACATCAATGTGGAAATGTCATAAGAAAATGGAATGGTTGATTGATGTATATGTAGTCCATTTCTGAATAATAGATGTATTTCTAAACTCTATTTTGTTCCTATGCTGCTGTATATAGGATCGATGAGAAACCCGGTGACTCATGGGATTTACCGAGAGTGGCTGTCGATGCACTAGGTGCTGCAATGCTGGTGACAATAATACTGGATTTATGGCGCATCTTTTTGGGACCTATAGTTCCAATGCCAGACTCTAAGCAATGCCTTCAACAGGGACTACCTTGGATTCACAGATGAGCCACCGGAACTTAATTAGCTTTAATTTACCACTTAATATCAGACGACAGTTTCTGTTTGTATACTTATTAAAATGATTATTAGTTAGGCCTACGCCTTGTCCTGCAACCATAAATTTTTACTCATTTAAAACTAGTTGGAGGGTTAGGCATGTCATGTGAACCCTACAACTTTTAACAACGCCTGTTCATTAAATTAGACTCTCAAATATCCTTTTTAATTTCATAAAAATTATTTCGACTACAAAACTGTTTTTGGATAGTTCAGATAAAAGAAATGTATGGACAATAAGTGATTAATTGCCAAAAACATACATCAAAGCATTAGATTTAGTAATACCAAAATCAAGCCAGAAAATAAATCATCAATATTCTGATTCTAGAGAAGTTAATTACAAAATTGGTTGTTAACAATTTACATTCTACCTTAGTCACCATTTTTATGCAGTTATGCAATTCAGGTTTGTTACTGTTGAATTTAAACAAATTTAAAGTGTTGAAACTGACATGATATATTTTCATTTGGCTGAGATTTAGAATCTATTATTATAGGAGGAACGGTGTTAGTTGCGAGCAAACTGTTAAAACGCTAGTACAACTATGGACTGATCAGAACCTACCTCAACTTATTCAAAAAATCAACTTAACTAGATGGGTGGTTTAGGGAACCATCCCAATTAAATTATGGAGATTGCTTAAAACTTAATTGTCCAAGCAACCAATAATTGAAAATCTTTTTACCAGAAATGGATGGGCGGATTTCACAACTCTCCCAATTAATTGACTTACAGATCAAGAATTGTAGCATATCGTATGACATTCAAGATCATGCCATGGAGAAATCATCTTGCATGACATGATTCCAGTTTTCTATCCCATCACCATTTTGTTAAATCCAACCAATGAAGCCTTACCAAAATGAGTGACAAGTGAATCGGATCGGGACGAATCGCTTTTAACATTTTTAGAAAAAACTCAAGACACAATATTTATCATGTTTATGAATGCTTGGAACAATCATGAATAGGAGTAACAAGCTTTGAAAATGGCTTGAAATCTAAATTGTGAAGTGATGCGAGAAAAATAGTTTTCAAACATTTTAAAAGTTTTAAGCCACAATGATCAAACCTCTAGCCGCTATTGTCAATTGTTGAACCCTAACAATGTGAATCATGAAAAGCCTATTTTAGGCATGAAAAATTTTTGCTTTTTCACTTTTTCATGTTGTAGGACATGCCTCTTTGCCAAAGGCATGTCATGTAAGTGGGTTGCGCGACTTGGGCTTTTCCTAAGGCAGCCTCCTTCATGGTTTATTCATTTTTTGTGTCTGCATAAAACATTCATTTCTTAAATTCTAATTTGATACAAAGACCGAAACTAGAGCTGCAAACGAGCCGTGCCGAGTATTGTTCTGTTCGAACTCGGCTCATTTTAAATTTCACGAACTCGAACTTGATTCAAGCTTGTATTAAATTCCTCGAGTTCGAGCTCGAGCAGAGTTCGTGTTAAATTTCACGAGCTCGAGCTCGGCTCGCGAGCTTGGCTCGTTTTGAGACTTGCGAGCTTGGCTTGTTTTAGGCTCGCGAACTTGGCTATTTTATGTTGCTATTCGAGCTCAAGCTCAAGTTGGAGCTCGCAAATAAGCTTGAATTCGAGCTCGTCTCGAGCTTGAGTTTTAGCTCACAAATAAGCTCGAGCTCGTTTCCTACTGCTATTCGAGCTCGTGTTTGAATTCGTTAAGAGTTAGTCAAAAATCAAGAAAATTTATTTTAATGCCGTTTTAGTGAGAAAATGAAAATAGCAGTTTCAGTGAAAGAGAAATGAAATAGCAAAAAAATAAGGTGGGGAGGGACAATTTCAGTGAAAAATAAATAAAATAACAAAAAATGAAGTGGGAAGACGAGTGAATTGGCTGAAGCATATTTTTTAGTTTGGTACAAAAAATTACGTCATTTTGATAGGCTCGCGAGCTTATTTAACGAGCAGCTCGCGAGCCGATTAAACGAGCTACTCGCGAACTTTTTTAAACGAGCTGTTCGCGAACCTAACTGCTTGGCTTGTTTATTATCGATCCAAACTTTGAATCGAACTTTTATCGAGCGAACACCGAGCCGCTCGCGAACGGTTCGGCTTGTTTACAGCCTTAACTGAAACCATTTATACAGTGTCATGCACTTTGAATTCTCCCTCAAATGGGATTCGACAAGATTTTGAAAATTGCACCAGAACCATTGTCCGGTCTCGAAACCTTAAAAATATATTTTCATTAAAACAATTTTTAGGTTTAATTGAAGGGCAGTGATAGCAACATGGTGCTCCCCATTTTATTTTTTTTCTTTATTTGTTTTTTTTTAATTAAATATTTAATTGTTTCCGATATTAATTTTAGTAGTTTGCACTATGTATTTTAAATTTTACATGATCGCAAATTTATCATTTCCAATTATCTCATGTGAAATATATAATACAGAGCTAAATTTTAAAAACTACGGTCTACAGGAATTGATTTTAAAACTAAATTTTGGTTCAATACGAGACATAAATTTATATATATATATATATATATATATATATATATATATATTCATAATCAATGAATTTATTATATGTGATAAATGCAGTACAAGAGGGGATGGAATTTTCTTTTTCACTCTTTTTGTATTGTTTAAGAAATTTTAAGATATATGAATAATTTATTTTATATGGATTAGCTGTGTTACTGAAAGTCTTTAACCCCTATCAATTATATATATGCTCGTGAAATTGGAATTTTCAATATAAAAAAATATCATATGGTCTTTTGCATATATTTTAACTTTATTAGAATGCTTATTTAGATATATTTTTTTATAAAGTACTTAAGCGTAGTTTGAATTAATGAGCAATTTAAGGTATATTTGTTGATATCTTTGTTCGAAGCACCATGACCATTAGCTGGTTCGGTCCGAAAAAATCAACTGTTTTAGCTCGGCAGTTAACCGGAATTAGTCCAGTCTCGTAACTATTAAATCTGGACCGAAACTGTTAAAGAGACAGGGTGGTTCAGATTCAACTATTTTATGAACCATGATTGCCCATTAACCAATATTTGAGAATTTTTTATTTTGAGATATTCAACTAATTAAGTAACTGGACGTGATTAATTAATCTTTAATAATTAAATAATATTTTTATTAGAATATTATTTGAATTTAATTAATAATTTTTATAAATAATTATAAAAAAATAATTTTATTAAGATTTTATAGGACCGTTTTAGCTCATCCTAATGTTTTCCGCTGGTGCTTTAATATATATTTTAGATATAGATAATAATTGAGTTGAAATCATTCTTGAATTTTCTGCAATATATTAAACAGTCAAAACTCTCCAAAATCAATAATAATTTTTTCGTAAGGGAGAGAAAACATAATAATTTGTAACTCACTAAAGAAGTGAATAAGTTTGAAAAATTAAAATAGGAAAAACTTTAAAACAATTGTTGCAAGAATTATAAACTTTGTAAACATCTACGAGGGAGAAAAAGGTTGGGAGGGCTTTCACTTCTAATATGGTTAATTGATTAATAATCAAATATTCAGACTGTACTTCAGAAAATTCCACCTTAAATTTAATTGACAAGTTAAGTAAACCTATTCCTATATAATATAAATCTATATCTATCTACAATATATTATAAATGTATAAATTTAAGAATGATGTGGTTTGACTTTCTACAAAATATTCTTATAAAATCTATATTAGTAAGAATAAAATTATCTCTATATAATTATTTATAATAATTAATAAAATTTAAATTATATTCTAATATGAAAAGTTATCACTATATAATTAATTAATTAAATTTAAATCATATTTTAATGTGAAATATTGTTTTAATTATTAATTAATGAAATATAAATCATAATCTAACAAGAAATACTATTTTAATGCATATTCTAATAAAAAAAATTAATATAATTATTTATAATTAATTAATTATATTTAAATTATATTCTAATATAAAAAGTTGTCTTTACATAATTATTTATATTATTATTATTATTATTATTATTATTATTATTATTATTATTATTATTATTATTATTATTATTATTATTATTATTATTATTATTATTATTATTATTATACTATAAATAAATAAAAGACAACTTATTAAGATAGAGTATATAAAATTACAGTTACATACTAAATTTTTTTTTTAAATATATATAAGCAAATAAAATAGATATATAAATTTAAATTTATATACTACAATTTTTTTTTTCAATATATATGAGTACATAAAATAAGTCCATAAATATATATTTATACAGTACATTTACATACTATATTCAAATGATGATTAATACTTAAATTGAAAAAATATAATATTTATTTAAATCATATTTAAAAATGTTAAAATAAATATAATTAAAAATTAATACAAAATTAAATAAATAAAAAAATTAGTTTTAAAAAAGTTTATCTATCATTATAAGAAAACTAAGAATATTTTAGATACCAAAAGAGAGATCCACTTGACATAATATTTCTATAAATAAACGTGCAATAGACGTTAAAAAAATTAGTTTTAAAAAAGTTTATCTATCATGGTAAGAAAATTAAGAATATTTTAGATACCAAAAGAGAGATCCATTTGACATAATATTTCTATAAATAATAGAAGCATGGAAACTTAGATAATTTAATTAATAATAATTTTTGCAAGCTATCTAAAGATTGTATATGCCAATTAGAGTGTGATATATTTATTCATACTCATGAACAGGAAAGGGGCCAATCAGAATGTTGCATGATTTGTTATTCTAACTTCCATAAAAATAGTAGAATGTAGAAGTATCGAATTCGATTACTGTAGATTACATTTAACATTAATTTGGTGCTTAGTTCGCATTATTATCCAGTCTATTAGTGAACGCTCTATATTAAAAAAATGAATATATATATATATATATATATATATATTTATTTATTTATTTATTTATTTATTTATTGTGTTTGTGGCTCCATAGAAGGAATATCCAAGAAGTTATTACATAAAAGGGAATATCCAATTAAGACATAAGGCACAAAATAACGACAGTCCCAAAACCAAAATAGTAGAGATTGAGACATCTACACATTCAGACCCAACCCAAACAGGATATCCAATTCCAAACATTTTTGAAATCTTTTACTTTTACCAAATAATCATATTCTAATAATTAATAAAATAGCTTATTGCCTTATTCACAGTTTCTGTTGGTCAAAGTTTCTGCTCTTCTTGCTTCATTTGCTGCTTTTGCCTTTCTGGGGGAGTTGCTGGCTTTTGGCTTCAAAGGGTCAAATCACATTCGCAACATATGATCATTTCAAGATTTAGTCAGTAAGGTTAGTAGACTTCAAATTTCTTTCTGGGATTTTAATCTTGAAACATCATAACTAGATCTACATACATATCTTTCTTTTTTTTTTTTTTTTTTTTGCAAAAAAAAAAAAAGAACTTTTACCACTAAATCAGGGATGGTTTCAAAAACAGTAGTTGTTTTGATGATTGGTCTTATAGGAATGGTTTATGAAGCAACCCAGAAGGATGATAATCCTTCTTCTCCTCTTATTTCATCATCAAGGGTCAGACTCAGTGATGGAAGACATTTGGCTTATATAGAGAAAGGAGTTCCCAAGAAAAAATCTAATCACAAGATTATTATTGTTCATGGATTTGGAAGTTCTAAAGAAATGAACTTTTTAGCGCCTCAAGTACTTTTATTCTTCTCTTTTCTCTATTCTTAATATATTTTCATTTCAGATTGCATAAGAACTCATAAACTGGGCTTTAATTTGAACTTTTGAACATAGACTATATTGGTAGCGAAAATCATTTCAACATGATTTAGAAATGTTAGATTTAACATAAGGTATGTGCATTACTGCATTTCTAATATTTTTTATAAACCCAGAGACCAATTAGTATAAATACTTCTAATCTAATAATATTATCAACTGTTATTAGCAGAAGGGTGGAGAAAATTTTTTAATTGTGAACGGGGTAATGAACCAATAGGTGTTGTGGTGTGATGCTTGCTAACTATTTTGTCTGTCACTATAGTTTTTGTGCATTTGATTAATAAAAAATTTGGTAACTGATTTGGAGTGCTCACTGAGCAAGCATCCTGTTGTTACATATCAAATTTTTGCTTATGAAATACTTAATTTTGTTTGTTTAGATATGATCATACTACTTTTTGTAAATGGAGAAGCAACTAGTGGTTTGACGTTCATAAATGTATAAATAAAGTGAATTTCACAGTAGTTTAGTTTTTAGGAACTGATAGAGGAGCTGGGGATATATTTTCTGATGTATGATCGTGCTGGATATGGCGAAAGTGATCCAAACCCAAAACGAACGGTAAAGAGTGAAGCACATGACGTTGAGGAACTTGCTGATCAATTGCAGCTAGGATCAAAATTTTATGTAATAGGAGTCTCAATGGGATCATATCCCACTTGGAGTTGCCTAAAACACATACCACACAGGTTAAAATCTTGGATTTGTTTTAGTTGAATTGAATTAGGCAAAACTTTATTAGGTACTAAATATATATACATATATGTATCCCTATATCTGCAGGCTTGCTGGTGTAGCTCTAATAGTCCCCTGTGTCAACTATAAATGGCCTTCTCTTCCAAAAAATTTGATTAGAGATGATTATAGAAGAAAGCTTATCAAGTGGTCTCTCTGGTTTTCAAACTATGCACCTGGAATTTTACACTGGTTTGTTACTCAGCAATGGTTACCTTCTGCTACTGTACTGGAAAAAAATCCATTTTTCTTTAGCACTCAAGATATAGAAATCTTAAAGAAAATACCAGGATTTCCAATGTTGAGCCAGGTAAATATATGAACGAAATTTGTGACTTCAATTGTATTTCCAGAGCAGCAGCAAAATAGTAATAATAAATATGATTGTTTGAGTTTGTAATTGTACAGGAAAGTTTACGACAACGAGATGTATTTGATACGCTTCGTGGGGATTTTATGGCAAGTTTTGGGAAATGGGACTTTGATCCAATGCAACTAAGAAACCCATTTCCTGAAAATGAAAGTTCAGTTCATATCTGGCAAGGTTTAGAGGACAAGGTAATACCATTTCAACTTCAAAGATATATCTCAGGAAAGTTACCGTGGATAAGGTATCATGAAGTTCCCCATGGTGGGCATTTAATTGTGCATTATAGTGGTTTATGTGAAGCTGTTTTGAAGGCACTTTTACTCGGAGAAGAACCGGTTAAGTTAGAGCATGTTCTTCCATAATTGCAAGTTGATCATTCTTCAGAATGTAATTAGGTTGATTTTTTTAAAAATGTATACAAGTTTCATTTGAAAGGTTGTAGTGGATATAATTCTTTCTTTTGTTTTGTGTGTCTTGGTAGAAATTCTTACTTGAATCAAATGTATGCATGAATTTTAGTTTTTCAAGTGAATGAAAAGTTCGCTGGAATTCATTAGTCATTTTGAAAATGCTGGTGTATTGCTAAGATTCATTACCCATTACAAAGATTGAATAAGAAAAGGGTATTTTTCGATTTTCATTTGATGAAATTGTATTCTAATACTAGACAAGATACCAACAACAAGCATTGACATGGAAGCGTATCAAACAAATGACCTTTCAACATCAAATACAATCTTTAAGGAATTCATTTCTTTGATTATCATTTTTTCTCATCAAATAAATAAAAAGCTGTTGTTTAGAGGGAAAGGGAGTGGTAGATAGGTCTAAAGTTTAACTGTTTTTTAGTAACCGTATACGAAAAACTAAAAGTTAACAAAAACTATAAACAAAAATTAGTAAAAACGCTAAAATTAGAAGGGTGAAATCACTTTTGACTTACTATTAATTTTTCGGATGGGCATGATCATCAAGTAATACACACTCATTTGGTTAATAATTATTTTCAAGGTTGACGGAGAATCACAATCTCATATTTTCGAGCTACGAAACTTTCTTGCTGGGCCTATGTGTTTAAACTCGAAAAATGGAGATGCATACTTAAGAAGGAGCTGGCTGATGTATATATACTCTCTCTCTCTCTCTCTATATATAAATATATATATATATATATATATATATATATATATATATAGGAGTAATTACGATTGGGTCCCTAAGGTTTTGGCTAATAGACTCGTTGGTCCCTTTATTTTCAAAATTGTATCAATTAGTCCCTAACTTTTTAATAATAGACTCTCAGGTTCTTCCGTCAACTTTTTCCGTTAGTTAACAAAAAAGCTAACTTTTTTTTTTTAAAAAATGACAAAAATACCCTTTGGTTTATTTGAATCGAACCGGACTAATTAAACCCAATTTTACATCAAATCAATGTAAAAATTAAAAGTAACCATATTAGAGCTTGAACCAAAGACCTTCGGTTTTCTAGATATGCATAATAACCAATTACACCAAAACACTTTTAATGTTTTAAACTGACATGATAAGATTTTATTGTGTAAGACACAACCATTCACATTTTATGACTATAGCAATTATCTATTCTTTCAATTAAAATTTTATTAAATAATTACATATTTATTTTTTTATCATCCTAGACAAGTCTGAAGGGTAGAAGAGAAAGTTTAACTCTTTTTAATTTTTCCAAATAAACACTCA